>CAUYSK010034316.1:0-15758 GCA_963575035.1 Avahi laniger
TCCCAGCTACTTGGGAGGCTGAGGCAGTAGGATCGCTTGAGCCCAGGAGTCTGAGGTTGCTGTGAGCTAGGCTGACGCCATGGCACTCACTCTAGCCAGGGCAACAAAGTGAGACTCTGTCTCAAAAAAAAAAAAAAAAAAGAATGTTGATAGAATGTAACCCAGTGGAAAAACGGGCAAGGGGTTTGGACATGCCATAAAAGAGGATCTCCAGATGGTAAACATGAGATGGTGCTCCGTTAATCATGAAAATGGAAGTTAAAGCCACAATGTAATATACTACCACCCACACACCAGAATAGGTGAAATGAAAGAGAAGGTATCAGATGTTGGCAAGAATGTGGAACAACTGAAGCTCATAACAATGTTAGGAGTATAAATTGGTATATCCATACTGGTAAGTTGTTTACAGTATCTCTTAAAACTGAACATACACATAATTTATGACCCAGAAGTCTTATTCTTAGATGCATACTCAACAGAAATGCTTACATATGCTTACGAAAGACAGGTACTAGGTTGCTGACAGAAGTGTTATTCAAAATAGCCAAAAACTAGAAACTACCCAAATGCCCATCAGCAGTAGAATACGTAAATAAATTATGACATATTCACAAACATTCTACAGAAATGAGAATGAGCAGTCTCTGTCTACATGCAAAAGTATGGAAGAATCTCATAAACATAATTTTAGTATAATATAAAACCCCAGACCTAAAAATAAACATATTCTATGATTCCAAATTTAATCACTGCTTATGGAAGTCAAATAGAAGTTACCCTTTAAGGGTGGATTAGTGACACTGGAGTGAGCACACATAGATTCTGGGGTACTAGTAGTGTTCTATATTTTGATTTAAGTACTAAATACACAGGTATGTGTACATTTGAAAATTCATCAAGCTGTACATTTGTGATATTCTGTGTTTGAAAATTACACTTTCAAAAAAGTTAAGAAATAGAAAAAAAAAAAAAATACAAAACCTAAATAGTCATGTGCTTATTAAAGAACTTGAATCTGTCATTAAAAGCCTTTCCACAAATAAAATACTAAGCCAAGAGGACTTACCAAATTCTACCAGAAGCTAAGTAGTAATTCCAATCTTACACAAACTCTTCAACTAATTTATGAGCATTAATTTGATACCAAAAACTGGCAAGGACTTTATAGGAAAGGAAAATGATAAGCCAGTCTTAATCATAAATACAGAAGCAGGGAAGGATAGTGGGGAGGGGTGGATAAAGTGGGGATGGTTAATTTAGGTTGCAAAAATGTAGGTAGAAAGATAGCATTAACAATATTTGGTAGCACAACAAAGTGACTATAACCAACAATAAATTAGGGTACACTGTAAAATAACTAAAAGAGTAGAATTAGAATGTTCCTAACACAAAGAAAAGTTAAATGCCCGGGATGATAGATATCCCAATTACTCTAATTTGATTAATTCACATTGTATGCCAACATCAAAACATCATCACATGTACCGTTTGATAATATACAACTATTATGTACCCATGATAGTTAAAAATAAAAAATTTTTTAAAGTGAACATAGATGCAAAAATCCTTACCAAAATATAAGCAAAATAAATGCAACAATTAATTTTTTAAAATAAGCTAAAATATAACAACCAAGTTGGATTTATGCCTTGAATGCCAAGACTGCTCTAACATTTAAAAACTGATTAGTGTTGGAGCTAGAGGGAAGATGGAACTAGAGGGAAGATGACAGAGTGGGAAGCACCAGGGATCCATCTCCCCACCTAGACAATAATTGCACTGACAGAATCTGTCTGATGCAACTATTTTGGAACTCTGAAGTCTATTGAAGGCTTACACTTCCAGGAGAAGGTTCGATAGGTTAATTTCAGCTCCTAGCATGGTAGCAGCTACTCATTGTGCCACTCTCAGTCCCATAGCAGGCAGGCGTGCATGCATTCCTTGAGCAGCTTGCATACAGTTTGTGGGAATCAGAGTGGGCAATAAGGACCCTGTCCTCCAAGTATCAGGGATCTGTATTGTGATAGCTAATTGCTGCTTCTGATCATGGAGGTACACACACACAGTGAACTATTGTTGCAAACCCCATTGCCACTGTTGCAAGCCCCTCTCCCTGAGACTAAAGTAACTTTTAAAGATTTAAAGGACGAATGCCTTCCCCAGGCCTCGCTTTCTCTTTTTCCCCTTTTGGGAGCCAAACCAGGACACTAAAAAATAACCACATATACAGGAGGGATTTAGAAAGTCACCCACCGCACATACCTATGGAAAGGTGCAGACTCAGGAAATACCTGGGAAGACCCTAATTTTACACCTCAGGCGGATCCCTTGCACAGAAACACCCTATGATAATAATAAAATTAAGTTTTAAATAAAAAGCAAACTGTGGAGAAGAAGAATTTGATCTCTGGAGTTACCATAAGATTCAAATGTCCAAGGCATACAAAGAAACAGGAAAGTATGGCCTATTCAGAAGAAGAAAAAAAAAAAAACTGTCACTGAAAAAGACCAGCTGCTATCCTTACTAGATAAGGACTGTAAGGCTGTCTTAAAGATGCTTAAAGAACTAAAAGACATGAACAAAGTCAAGAAAATATGTGAAAAAAAGGGAAATATCAGTAAAGAGATATGAAAACTAAAAAAAAAAAAACCAAAAAGAAGTTCTGAAGCTGGAAAGTACAATAACTGAAATGAAAAATTCACTAGAGGGATTCAAAGGCAGATTTGAGCAGGCAGAAGAAAGAATCGACAAACTTAAAGATGAGACAATTATTGAGTCTGAGAAGCGGGGAAAAATGATTAAAGAAAAGTGAACAGAACCTAAGGGACCTGTGAGATACTATCATGCTGCCAACATACACATTGTGGGAATCCCAGAAGGAGAATACAGAAAGGAGCAGAGAGATTATTTAAAGAAATAATGGCCAAAAACTTCCCAAATTTGATGAAAGACATGCATATAAACAAGCAGGTTAAACTCAGAGACTCACACTGAGGCACATTATAATCAAACTTGGAAGACAAAAAATCTTGAAAGCAGCTAGAGAGAAGCAACTCATCACATACAAGGGATTTCCCAATAAGATTATCAGCAGATTTTTCAGCAGAAACTTTGGAGGCCAGAAGGCAGTGGGTTGATGTATTCAAACCCTGGGGGAGGGCGGAGACTTTCAACCAAGAATCCTGTATCTGGCAAAATATCCCTCAAAATGAGGGAGAAATAAAGACATTCCCAGATAAACGAAAGGTGAGGGACTTCATCACCACTAGACCTACCCTAGTGGTAATGCTAAAGGGAATCTTGTAGGGTGAGATGAAAGAACACTAGACAGTAACTACAAAATATCAAAGCAATCATACTTAATGGCAAAATATTTGGGGACTAAACTTCTATATACTCATCACCCAGCTACAGCAATAATTATCAGCTTATGACCAATTTGTTTCATCTTTCCCCCCACATACACCTCCTTGCCACTTCATTCCAGGTTATTTTGAAACAAATCCCATACATTATATCATTTTATCCATTTATTTTAATATATATTTGGAAGATAATTCTTTATCAGAAAAATCATCACTGTGATTGTCATACTTAAAATAATTAACAATAATTCTTTTACATTATCAAATATTTCCAATTTTCCTAATTGTTTCATAAGTTTTGTTTATGTTTTTTCAATTTGTTTGTTGTAATCAAGTTCCAGATAAGACCTATTTATGGAAGTTGGTTAAGTTTTTCAGTCTATAGATTCTTCCTCCACATCTCCCCCCTCCCACCTATTTATTTGTTGAAAAAAACAGGCAATTTCTTCTGCAAAGTTTTCCCCAGATTTTATTTTCTGATTGCCTTCTCATGGTGTTGTTTAATATGTTCATTGTCCCTCTTATTTTCTGTAAGTTGGTAGGTAGATCTATAAGTCATATTTTAATATAAAATTTTCATCAAAATAAAAAATGTCACAGATTAATGCTTAGGGGTTTTTTGGTTGCTTTGAGCCAATGGAGAATGTGTTGAAACCCTTCTGTCATTCCAAGTATAAGGCAACATATTCAGTGACTGAATCTACTTTTTAATGACATTCATATTTTCAACAGAGCTCAACTTTTCATGATTGTACGTTTTATGTCTTATTTCAAAAAGTATTATAATGTGGTAATTACTGGTTTCTAAATTTATTTGCATAGGGAAATGAATAAGCGTCTAACAGAAGAACAAGCCAGAAAAACGTTTGAGAGGGCCATGAAACTAGAACAAGAGTTTACTGAACATTTCACAGGTTGGAACCATGTGTTACAGTGTCCTTTGTGATAGAATTTTGCTTTCAATCCACGTGAACTAACACATTTAGAAGAATTCTGAACTATGCCTACATCTACCAATAGTAACTAGAACTGTCATTTTCAGAATAAACTCTTAAGGTCTGTGGTTTTGTCCTGTGGAAAATTCATCTAGCACAGACAGTGGTGATAAAGAATCTTGAAATTTAGTGTTTCTTAAGTTATCAGTTAGAACAACATGTACAGGAATAATTCTACTTGATGAGAGGAAAAATAGATTTAGATTTGGTTTCTTCTGTGAAATTCTATTTTTCTCTTACCCTTTATAAATTTTGACACATTTTTTCCAGCTATGTTGAGGTATAATTGACAAAATCTGTATATATTCAAGGTGTATAGTATGATTTGATATATATTGTGAATTGATAACCAGAATCAAATTAACACATTGATCACCACACATACTTACCATTTTGTGTGTATGTAGTGAGGACACTTAAGATCTACTCTTTATTAACTCTTGTCACCATGGTAGACGTTAGATCCCCAGAACTTATTCATCTTATACCTGAAAGTTTATACCCTTTGACCAACATCTCCCCATTTCTCCTACCTCACGGTCCCTGGCAATCACAATTCTACTCTGTGCTTCTAGGAGTTCAACGTTTTTAGATTTCACATATAAGTGAGATCATACCATATTTGCTTTTCTGCCTCTGGCTTATTTCACTTAGCATAATGTCCTCCACATTCACCCATGTTGTCACAGATGACAGAATTTCCTTCTTTCTTATCGCTGGATGATATTCCATTGTGTATATATACCGTATTTTCTTTATCGATTCATCTGTTGCCAGACACTTAGGTTGTGTTCATATCTTGGCTATTGTGAATTATGCTGCAGTCAACATGATTGTGCTGATATCTCTTCAGCATACCAATTTCATTTCCTTTGGATATATACCCAGTAGTGGGATTGCGTGATCATATGGTAGTTCTATCTTTAATTTTTTGAGAAATATCTATACTGTTTTCTAAAATGGCTGTGCTAATTTACATCCCACTAGCGGTGTACAAGGGTTCCCTTTTCTTCATACCATTGTCAATACTTGTTATCCCTTGTCTTTTTGATAATAGCCATCTAAACAGTTGTGAGATGATATCTCATTATGTTTTGATTTGTATTTCCCTGATGATTAGTGAGGTTGGACACTATTTCATATATCTCCTGGCCATTTGTTTGTCTACTTTGGAAAACTGTCTGTTCGGGTCTTTTGCCTATTTTTAAATGGATTATTCAGTTTTTTCCTATGAAATTTTATGAGCTCCTTATGTATTTTGAATATTAACCCCTCATCAGTTATATGTTTTGCAAATATTTTTCCCCTTCTAAATAGGTTGCCTTTTCATTTTGTTGATTGGTTCCTTTGCTGTATGGAGATTTTTTCATTTGATATAGTATTCCCACTTGGCTATTTTTTTATTTTGTCGCCTATGCTTTTGGTATCATATCCAAAAAATCATGGCCAAGAGCAATGTCAGGGAGCTTTTTCCCTGCTTTCTTTTAGGAGTTTTATGGTTTCAGGTTTTACATTTAAGTCTTTCATCTGTTTCAAGTTAATTTTTGTATATAATGTAAAATAAGGGTCCAATTTCATTCTTTTGCATGTGGATATTTAAGACACTGGCTTTTCCTCCATGTTATATTATTGGCCCTCTGTCAAAGATTAGTTGTCCTTTGATTTCTTTTAAAATATTACTTGTTTAAAAAGAGAAGAATGGGGAACAATTCCTCATAATCGTATCTTATTCAGTCTGTCCATTAAATTATTCCTTGGATGTCTTTGGGCAGGTCTTTGTTGTTACTTGTTTGTTTGAAATAATGATCAGCCTATATTTAGTGTTCACGCTAAGTACCAGTAAGTGTCATCGTATTGTAAGCCATGTGCTTTTTTTTTTTTTTTTTAATTTCAGACTTACAGAGAACTCGGAAGAATAGTACAGGGAAGTTTTATATGCTGTTCATCCATATTCATCAAATGTTAACATTTTACCACATTTTTAATTTTTTATGAAACATTTGAGAGTAAGTTGCAGGCAGATACCCCTTTACTTCTAAATACTTCAGGGTATATTTCCCCAAAAACAAGGACATTCCCTTATATAATCATAATACTATTGTCAAAATCAGGAAATTTAACATTGATAATATCTCATCTAACTGTAGGTCTTATTATTATTCCACGAGTATTATTATTATTATTTCACCAAAACCTTTAGAGCAAAATGGGAAAAAAAATGTTTTTCCTATTCCAAGATCCAATCCAGGGGCACATGTTGCATTAAGTTATCATATTCGTTAGTCATCTAGAACAATTCCTCCGTCTTTACTTGTTATTCATGACCTCGACAATTTTTAAGAGTGAAGGCCAGACCAGTTCTTTTGTAGAATGTCTCTCCCTTGATTTGGATTTGTCTGACATTTTCTAATGATCAGATTTACGTTATGCATTTTGAGCAGGGATATTAATGAAGTAATAATGTATCCTTTGTGCTTACAGGACGTTCATGATGTCTATTTGTATCATTACTTCTGATGTTAGTTTTAATCATGTAATTAAGGTGTCTGTAGTCTTATGCTTTCCAAATTCCTTATTCCATAATGAATTTACAAAGTAAGCAAAATATGTATGTTTTACAAGCTAATTCCCAAGTAACGCTTTCTTCCTAAAATAAGTCATTGTATGCTGTTGTCAGCCTACGCCATGAAACACTGTGAGATTCTGCCATATGCCGTTGGAGTGCATCAGGATGCCAAACTGATGAACCAAGTGTTTTGTCAAATGAACTGTGTCTTCAAGGACATTAAGCCATGTCTATATTTAGCTCAAACTCTCACAAAACTAATACTAGTGAAAATTATGTTATTTAAAATTTTTGGTTACTCAAGCATTCTTGGCTACATAAGTTGTAAGCCCACTCTACAGACATATACCCTCCTTATGCGTGTGTAATCGTGATCATTAAATACACAATTTTATTTAAAATCTCCGTATGACATTTATGCTAGGTTTTTGAGACTATGGAAGTCCATCTATCATGCTCTTCCAAAATCACTGGGCATCTTTTAGTAGTTTAATAAATGATTTATTGACTTATAATTCTGAATTATTTCATTTATATATAAACATTTACTGTTTTCTTTAAAAGTTACACAAGCTTAGTGCCCTCTGGCAAGACTTTTTGTTTTGTTAAGTGATCTTTATTCCTCACTGCAGCTACCCCCAAAGAATGGTTGCTAGTAGTTGTTACTATGTTTTTTATTCACAGATTATTTCAGACAGCAAATAAACTTACCTAATATTGATTTTAATAGTTAGTGATTAGTCTAACCACTAACAGCCAGATTATGTATCTCAGTTCACCTATACTACAGTACCTGACATAACAGGATACTGAAAAAAGTAATATCAATCTATAATTAACTCTTTTCCTCCAAGATCCTACCCTCCCCCCAAGAAAATAAGGCAGAAACATAGCCACGCTTGCTTGCTTTCTGCAGTACTGTACCCATCCTCCTTTTTTTCTGTATAAATTTATGGAGAAATCAGAAAAGTGAAGGAAATACATAATTTGTTTTAAAAGAATTAAGCTAATACATGCTTACATGATAAAACAAAACAATAAGCAAAAATCACCAAATACCTTTTTTCTTTTTCCTTGAGGCAGTGTCTCTGAGGCCCAGGTTAGAGGCAGTGGCATCATCATAGCTCACTGCAACCTCAAACGCCTAGGCTCAAGCAATCTTCTTGCTCAGCCTCCTGAGTAGTTGGGACTACAGGTACATGCCACCATGCCTGGCTAATTTTTTTAGTTTTTGTAGAGATGGGGTCTCGCTATTGCCCAGGCTGGTCTCAAACTCCTGGGCTTAAGCAATCTTCCCACCTCGGCCTCCCAGAGTCCTAGGATTATAGGCATGACCCACCATGCCTGGCCACCAAATACCATTTTTTGACCAATTTTTAAAAGTAAAACTTTTTGTATTATACAAATAGGAAAATTAATGAAAATGAGCAATTTTTCCTAAGCAAGCAATACATAAATGATGACTCTTCTGGATGAATAACTGTTTCTAAGATTTGGCTTCTACTATTTCGCCAATAATTATAATGGCAAAGATAGACAATTAATGGAGATTTCTGATTTTGTTTCTATCATTACAGCTATTGTACAAGGAGATACGCTGGAAGACATTTACAACCAAGTGAAGCAGATCATAGAAGAACAGTCTGGTCCTTACATCTGGGTTCCAGCAAAAGAAAAGTTATGAAAATTAATGTTTCTCTATTGCTCTTTTCCACAAGCTCATGTTGACATTTCTTTGCCCTTTCCTCTGGAGTCTGTCTTCAGTACTCCTCGAATCATATCACATGCATCATGGTTTGCAGTTGCACTTATTTTTGGCATCTGATGTCTCCTTCAAGTTTTATCATCTGTACTGTTTTATGTCACTATTGGTTTGTGGCCATTTTTCAGAACTAAAGATGGAATGGCCCAACCAGCTATTAAGGGTTCAGGGAGACGCAGAAATTGTGGTAAAATTCCTTAATGTTTAAGGGAAAGTAACTTTAAGAGATTTTCAGAAAAGCTTTATATGCATCCTTTTCAAATTTCAGTACAAATGAAAAAGTGGTTTTAATCAGTGATTTAGTAGACTCTGAGCAACTATGCACGTTTAACTTTAATAGCATGGTTTGGCCAATGTATTAGCTCTCAAATCCTTTTCTCAATTGGCTTCTGTTATCAAAGCAATTATTTCATTATAGACAAATAAGGAAAATATGTTTTATTTCAAAATTAATGTCTGAGTTAACTTTCATAATTTCACAAGGGATATTCATTTTTCATAAGAGTTCTTAAAGTCTTTTATTGTTTGAGGGGGTTTTTTTCCCAATACATTTGCTAGGAATAACAATGTTCCAATGTTTTTAATCTACTTGCATGACACTATTTATAGTGTCTTACAAAAGTTGTTCATACATAATGATCATCACATTTTCTGAATTAAGGCCATGTTTAGGTGCTAAGGGAACTTACCTTTTAGTAGAGGGTTGAGAAAATTTCATAGACATAAATACACACAAAACAGACATACAGTGGTGATGTAGTAATCATTTTGGCAATGGAAAAGGAGTCCAATTCATAGCCTAAAACTTTAAGTGTATTCTTAGGAGTCAGATTTTAATGAATATTTTACCCACAATAACTGCCTATTTTGTTATAATAAAATATATATATAAATATATATAAAACTTTCTTTAAACTCTGTAACTATGGGAATTATTTTCTTTACATAGTCGCACACACACACAAACATATATATATATATTTAAAATATATTTTTTTCTTTTGCCACGTACTCCTAACTTTTTGTTTGATTTTTAAATTAAATATTAATTGAATAGACTTATCCTCCTTAATCATGTGAACTGAAATTGGGGGTATGGTGGTTATGAGGAGAAACATTTAGAGAAATTACATTATAAGTAAAAGTATGAGCATATTCTCCTCTTTTCTACAGAAGTTTTCAAATGGTTCCTGGGTTTTTTTGTCATTGCTGTTCTTGTCATCTAAGTTTGAGTTTGGTTCTCTGCCTTTCCTTCTAGTTTTCCTCCTTTTATTAATAGGAAAACAGGCAAAAGCCCCATTTATGTGTGTGTGTTTCCCTCAGACAACTTTCATCTGCTGCTCTGCACTAGGGTTGCACAGATCTTCATGTTGAGCAATTTTAAGAAATTTTAGTGAAAGGTAGAAACTACTTCAGAAATCAATTTCTCTGGTCCTTTATAGTAATAATATCATTTGGCTTCCCATTGGTCTTTGGAGTTGTTTATTAAATATTTGTTTTTGACAACCTCCTCGTTATAGTTTCTTAAAAAAATGAGTACTGGTTTGTAAAGAATTACCAACATTATCCATTCCATTTATGAAGAAGAGAAGAACAGCTAATAAACTTTATTGTAAAATTCATATGTTAAATGTGTCTTGAATTTCGAATGAAAAAATTATCTTACAAGCTCACATTTTCTTGGAACAATTTGAGGCATCATGTAATTTATAAACTGAATTCAAAAGCCATTAGGCAACCTAATCAAAATTTCTTCTGTGGATTTTGGAACTTGTAACACATTGAAATACATATATACTATAGCCGTTACACAAATATAGTAGGTTGTTACCAAACATGAACATAATAGAAGAAAATTGTTGTAAAATCTCAGGAGCTTCAGAAGAGCTTCTCAAAAGCTTACGGCAGCACTCCAGCATAAACCATTTTAAAGTCTTTACTAAATAGTTACATGTTGCAGAATATAAACAGGTTATAAAATGATGCTATTTGTGTGTTAAAATCTACATTAACATTGCTTTCTTGTTGTCCTTGTTAAGTGATTTTTTTGGTAAGAAAATACTAACTTTTGTGCAGCTTTCTAGATTGTATGGAATTAATAATAAAATTACTTATTGCTGAATACTGTGCAATAGCTACTTTAGCATATTACCACTTAGTATTTTTTTAAAAAAAGTGGTAAGTTTTACTAGCCCCACTATAAGACATAAGTGAAATCACTTACCCAAGATGACTTAGCTAATAAATGGCAGCGCTTGGTGTTCAGTCCAAGTCTCTCTGCCCGAAGTCTACATTCTGTGCAATATACTATGCTGCCTCATTTTTCAGTCCCTACTCTGTAAAGCACGCTGCCTTAAATTGCCATTGTAGCGCCCTTTACAAAGAAGGAAAGAGACTTGGATGAAAATCCTTGCCCAGAGTCATACAATTAGTAAGGACAGACCCATAGAACAAGTCACTCCCATCAGAACTGAAAAGACTATTTCCAGGAAACTAGTCAGTCTAACCCTGTCACAATGACATGCAGAGAAAGAACCTCTTTAGAACCAAAATTGAAACAGTATTCATTAGAAAAAGCATACTATTCTAATGCACAGGGACTAATACACATTTGCAAATGATTTATGAAATAATTCCCTATTTTTTGATATGCCCCTTAATATCTGTAACTTGGCAGAAAGAAAAATGCCTCTTAAATTTGGCTACACATTCCTGGTTGCTTTTTGTTCCATAACTGCCTAGGGCTCCTCAATAAATGATGGAAGCAAGCTTGCAGAGCTCATTCCAGCAATACTCTGGTTAACAAATACTACTAAGCACTGCATAGTATTTAAACTCCAAAGACAGCAATTCAGGGACTTTAATAATGAGGAAAATTTGTTTTCTAAAATATTAGAACAGTTATACCTTCCAAGATTCTCTGCCTTAAATACTCTTAATTTACATGTGGCGAAATAGAAGCCCAGAGATTCCCATGTTTTAACCAGTTACACTGCAATCAGGAGCAGAGCCAGGATTAGACCTTTAACTCCTGACTGCTACAAAATGGTTTTCCTACCAATACCAATTCCTCTCCTTCCCTTGCTATGAGCTGAATTTAGTGGGCTATTCAATCCCTGGAGGTTTGATATCAATAAATTTATATTTCACTGAGGAATTTGCATTTTGAAAAGATAGGGGAAAACATGGGTGTAACTTTTCTGACCCATATTTAGATCATCTGGTGCTTTAGTTCAATGTTTAAGATTCCGTTTATCTTCTTCCAGAGACGCACAGTATAGCTGTCACTGACTTTGGCAGCAGTGTACTCTTAATGTGAAGAATGTGGGCTGTGGAATCAGAGCTGGATTTGAGTGCCACTCTGCCACTTACTGGTTATGTAAATAACCTTGGGCAAGTCATGTCATCCCTTTTACTGTTTACTTATCTATAAAATGGAGATAGTCTAAGGATCAACAAGATTACAAATAATGGGGACTAGCACACAGTACACTCTAAAAGCTAATTCCCCTTTCCTTTGGACTCAGAAGCCTGGAATTGTACGTCTCTCCTTGTGCAAATTAACCTGACCCTTAATTTTGCCATTTTTGAAATGGGATTTGAATAACTACTTTGCAGGATTGTTGTAAGGGTTAAATAAAGTAGTATATAAAAAATACCAATTACAACATCTGATACCTCACACTCAGTACCTGTTCTTCCCCCTACTCTGGGATGTGTTTATGGTTGGTAACAGAAGACTTAAGAATAGTGTCCACCATTCTTCACCACCTATAAAAAAATTTCCTTTGACAAACTTCAGTAAAGAAACTATTTACATTTCTAATTATGTTTGCTCATCTCTTCTTCTGAGGATCCCTATTTTTTGTCAGAGATGCTATGCATTGTGGTCCACCCTAACTCAGCCCCAGACGTGGAACTGGAAAACATCAAGGTTTTATAAACCGTGCTCATCGTCTGTACAGTCCTAGACCCAGCAGTCCCAGCAGTTCTTAGCAATTCTCCAGAACATTAATTGTTGAGCATCTAGAAACAGGGATAAGACAATATTGTGAAAAATCATAGTTGGCTGAGCTTGGTGGCTCATGCCTGTAATCCTAGCATTCTGGGAGGCTGAGACAGGAGGATTGCTTGAGCTCAGTTCAAGACCAGCCTGAGTTAAGAGTAAGACCCCATCTCTACTAAAAATAGAAAAATCAGCCCAGTGTCATGGCCCTTGCCTGTAGTCCCAGCTACTCGGGAGGCTGAGGCAGGAGGATCTCTTGAGCCCAGGAGTTTGAGGCTGCAGTGAGCTACGATGACATCACTGCACTTTACCCAGGGCAACAGAGTCAGACCCTGTCTCAAAAAAAAAAAAAAACTGAACTCCCTTCCTCAGTCCCCCCTTCATATTATAAGAAATAAAAATTAAAAAAAAAATAGAATAGTCAATACATACTCATTGACTCTCCACTACCAGCTCTTTCTCCATTCTACCCTTAAATATGCCTGGCAAAAGAATAAATCCTGGTCTGCTCGACAGCATTGTGGACACAACTGATGGTCAGTTAACTTGATGTTATTGTTGGAGACTTTAGGAACAGGTACTAAACCTAACCAGGGAGAGTTTCATACTATGATTTTCCTAGCAGTCTATCACCTATAGTAGTAATAAACAGATGAAGATTTAGAGGCAGCATACCAGAGAATGGGGATGGCTGGAATTCTCTCCCACTAAGTTTTTTAACTTTTTATTTAAGTGTAACATACATATGCAAGCTGCATAAATATACGTAAGTGTGCATATACCTCAATAAATTTTTACAAATCAACATTATGTAGCCAAAATGAAGCTCAAAAAATAGAGCATGACCAGCACCCCAGGGGACTCACTCAGCTTCCTCCCAGTTACTACTACCCCAAGGGAAACCACTGTTCTTTCTTACATATTTTTTTATTTATCTACAGTGAAATTCACTCTCTTTGGTGTATGGTTCTGAGTTTTGACACATGCATAAAGTCACGTAACCACCACCACAATCAAGAATACAGAACAAACTCAGGAGGGGAGGGGGGGACAAGGGCAACATACGTAACCTAAACATCTGTACCCCCATAATATGCTGAAATAAAAAAAAAATACAGAACAGTTCCATCGTCCAAAAACATTATCTGATGCATGCCCCTGTGTAGTTAATTTCTCCTCCCACCTCCAGCCTCTCACAACCACTAATCTGTTAGTGCCTATAATTTTACCTTCATATAAATGTCATATAAATGGAATCATAAATCATATGATGGAATCATAAATCATATGCAGCATTTGGGGTCTGGCTTCTTAGCAAAATGCATCAGAGATTTATCCATGTTGCTGCACGTATCCATAGTTTGTTAGTTTTCATTGCTGAGTAGTAGTCCATTTTGTAGATGTACCAAACTTAATTTATCCATTCACTGGTTGAAAGACTTTTGAATTATTTCGGTTTTCCCCACTATAGCTGCATATTTCTTTACCACCCTAGAGCTGCAGAACAAGGAGCGAGCAGCAAGTGGAAATGGGTTTCTGATGCTGAAAGCCATGACAGGCCCGGCCCCACCCCACCTCCATCAATGCTGTGAGCATCCACATATTTAGGCAGTTGCACAGAAGCCTATCATCCTAAAACAAACTTAGATGCAGAATAGATCCCAAGAGCCTATCTACAGAAGGAGCTTGGGCCTAAAGTAGGAGACTTACAAGGATGAGCACTTCAGAATTTCAAACCCTCAGGTATAACACTCTCATGTTCCAATAACTGAGTATGCCAGTAACTGGTGCCAGATTCTCATTGCTGGTGTCCTAAACAAAATAAATGTCTGTTTAGGACAGCAGTAAATGAGAAGAAAATAATCTGAGCAACAAACTGAAAACAAGCCATTCGGTAAGAGCGGGATTGTCTAACAGCCTTCTTACAATGTAGAAAACAGTCCATGGAGACAAAGCCCTGATCTTTTAAGAAAATCTTGTTTGTTGAATTCCAGACAAAGGATTGTAGTTTGTTTTTCAGAATCATTAACTATTTTCTTTAGGTGGTAACCTCTGTGCATTTTAGTTCAATTTTAGAGACAGGGTATTGCTATGTCGCCCAGGCTGGAGTGCAACGGCTATTCACAGATGCAATCATAGCTCACTGCAGCTTTGAACTCCTGGGCTCAAGTGGATCCTCTTCAGCCTTCCAAGTAGCTGGGTTACTGGTGCACACTACCACACTTAGCCCTCTGTGCATTTTAAATAGTACTTATGTGATTTACAGAAATCTAATTCTAGTGCAGTGTACTTAAGGAATTCTTCATCAGAGGTGGCTCCACTGATTGTTGACACTTGCTCTTTCCTGTGTGCAGATAGCACACATGACCTTGTTCATTGTTTTTCCATTTTTATCACAATATGACTTCTCACCTATGTGTTTAAAAATAAAAAAAGATCACTCTAGACTAACACTTTCAGGAAATACTGGTATCTATCCCTATTTCTGCCTGTCAATTGTTCATGATCAATTTCATTTGGACAATTTGTACAGTATAATGACTTTTTCTTTTTCTTTTTTTTTTTTTAAGACAGAGTCTCACTTTGTTGCCCGGGCTAGAGTGCCATGGCATCAGCCTAGCTCACAGCAACCTCAAACTCCTGGGCTCAAGCGATCTTCCTGCCTCAGGCTCCCGAGTAGCTGGGACTACAGGCATGTGCCACCATGCCCGGCTAATTTTTTCTATATCTGTTTAGTTGTCCAGCAGATTTCTTTCTATTTTTAGTAGAGACGGGGTCTCGCTCTTGCTCAGGCTGGTCTCAAACTCCTGACCTCAAACAATCCACCTGCCTCGGCCTCCAGGAGTGCTAGGATTACAGGCGTGAGCCACCGCGCCCAGCCAGTATAATGACTTTTTTAACTATATAGCAGTCTGTACACAAAACAATTAGCATGTGAAACTTACTAATGGATTAATCAATGATATAATGAATTTTCTGATGGAAAAAAGACTAGGAGTGATGTAATCTTTCTTCTTTAGGATGTCTAAAATTAGGTTCATTTACCTCACAGATGGGATA
>CAUYSK010034321.1:0-25615 GCA_963575035.1 Avahi laniger
TCCAATTAATTTCTTTCTATTTTTGGTAGAGACGGGGTCTCGCTCCTGCTCAAGCTGGTCTCGAACTCCTGAGCTCAAACAATCCGCCCGCCTCGGCCTCCCAGAGAGCTAGGATTACAGGCGTGAGCCACCGCGCCCGGCTATTTGGATATTATTTACTGAAAATCTAATTGTGCTGGACTCCATAATAAATATTCTCTTTATATTCATTATCCCAATTCATCTTCATAATAATCTTACAAAGTAGACATTTTATCCACATTGTATAGAAGAGGATATTGAGTTTCAAAGAGTTGAGCATGGAGCTCATTCACAGATACCCTTGAAATGACACTCCCAGAAGTTGACTCCAGATCTGCCTGGCTTCTAAGCTGATACTTTCAATTACTGCATTGCACTATCTCCTGAAGTTGATTGCAAGGAGAGTCATCAGAATGCTGAAGGGCTCAAAGCCATGTTGTGAAGTTTGACTAAAGGAACAGGTGCAGAGGGGCTGGCTACGCCAGGAGCAAAGATGCCACGTGTGAGAGGAATCAGACGTATTTGAAGCAGAAATAGTCATTACCTACTGGAGATAAATTCCAGATCAATCTAACAGTCACATTCTCTAGAGATGGGATGGGCAGTTTCTTACATTAATGGAGGTGTCTTACATCACTGGAGGTGTTCACAAAGAGACAGGTGGAATTCAAGCACTGGAGAGGCAGTTGGAATAGATGTCTTTTAAAGCTACTTGGAATGCTGTGATTGTCTATCCCTGTCTTGGAACCCTAGTATCTTTGTTTTGAAAGTAATTTTAACGATATTTATATCTTCCCAATTCTAAAGGGCATTGTGAGGGTTAAGGAAAAAGTGCTCATTAAACATGCCAAGATCCAGAGAAGAAACATGCTATTTTAAGATAAACTATTATCGTAACACTGTATGTAATTGCCAAGTGGATAATGGAACCAAGAATCTGCTAAACTCATGTACATAACAAACTGTGATAATTTCTTACACCAAATGTGTTTATTGCATGGGCCCAAGAATTGCAGTCGATAATTGCTATTATAGCCTATGCCTTAATGCACAGGAAATTCTCATAAATTATTTGGAAGTTTCAAAAACAAAGCAGAATAAAAACAAAAGCAATCTTGCTATACACTTGGAACCTCTCCCAAGAATTTCCTAACATATAAATGCTGAAATTCCCAGAAATGAGGTCGAAATTCAATTGCAAGACTTGGAATGGCGATTGGTGATGCTCCTTTTTGGAGTTCTGGTTTGGGAGAATGGACTGTGGTCCGTGTTTATTTCTAGCTCACTTTTCTACCCAGTGATGTTGGCATATTTTTGTCCAGTTGGTCCAATGAGGCTTAATTGCCTGCTAATTTTGTACTGGACTGAATTAATTTTAAGACCAAATTAATTAAAACAGATGAAGCTCCCTTCATCTATTATTCATGAGCTGGTTAGAACAGGAGGAACCACATTAGTTGCACTAAGGATATTACATTGTTTTAATGAACTTCTTTTTAGTGCCCATTAATAGAAATTTTGAGGAGCCCAACGTGGTTTCTCCAATTTGTGGCTGTGAGGTGCTTGGGTTTGCTTTGGTGAATAGCAGATAGATGTAAAAATGGCTACTTTTGAAAGCCTCATGGACTTCAGAAGGTGAGAGGTAGGTTGGTGTTAGGGGTAGGGGGCAGGGGAGAGAATTATATACCAAAGGAAAATATCTTTGCTGCAAATGGATATTCCTAGCTGGTCAGTGTCTATGTGCAAGTAGGCAAATTGCTAAACAGTGTGTAGAGACTGGCAAGACAGTGGCAGAGGAAGAGGAGCAAGGAATGCATGATGTTAACGAGAGGGAGAAGGTTTGGTTTATTAAATTCACCATTTTAATGTTTTTTGCAAAGCATGATTCTTGACTATGTTTAACATGCAGTACATGCTGACAGGTATGAACTTGATTTAGGCAGTATTCTGATGACTGGTATGGGCCATTCCGGCTACTAGAATCTTGCCTCTAGGAGTTTGGTTCCATTCTGTTGAGATAACTGTTTAGACATTCACCCAGAGGTGGCCTTTTTAAAGTTAGATTAGACTAAATGCATACCCTGTAATGAGGATACTATGGGCTGGGTTATGCAGCTAACATGAGTAACCTTCTACGCCACAGACTCTAAATGCGGTGCTAACCCTCCCTGTTATTCCTCCCCAAGGATGTAGCAAAGATCCTTTCCAAGAGACTTAGTCTCTTTCCTGGGAGATTATCACAAAGCCCAGTAGCTAAGACTGAAATGAGAGTCATAATCCATTGTAGCTAACTGGAGGTGCCAGTCGACCTTGAGCTGGTTTTGAGAAAAACTTCTTTTGAGTACCAGTTACCTGCCAGGGGCTGGGCCAGGTACAAAGTTGAGCATGACAAGGTCCCTGTCCTTGGGAAGATTATGATCTCATGCAGGGATCTCTCTGAGGCTGAGTGGGAGGGGAGGAGACAGGGAAAGTGGCTCCCCACTGTGTCGCAGGATGGACACCACCCCATGCCCTGTTCCCTGCTAGATATTCTGTTCCTTTGCCGGATATAATCTGTGACTTAGGCTTTAGAAAATGCCCACACAGTGAGAACAACAGGAGCCAACATTTCTTGAGCATCTACTATGTGCCAAACATTATCTTATTTTTTTCTCTGACTGTCATGTGAGAGGCCAGTTTGGTTTTCTGGCAGCCTGTGCGGCAGATGACCAGACTGGGACACAGTGAGGAGAAGTCGCTGGCTGAGCTCACTCTCATGCCCTTTCTGCATTGATGTGGAATCCTGAAGTTCAAAGCTGCAGAGAGGAGTGGACGGTGCGAGTGGGAAGAGAAGGAGGAAAAACAAAGGGGAGTGTAGGTGTGTGTCTTTGGTGGAGGTGGAAAATGGTGCTGTAGATTTTGAAGCAAGAGAGATATTTCTGTCCGACTCCTGGGGAGTTGAGAGCCTTTCGGAAAGGATGTGGCTAATTGGCGATGGCGTGGGCAGTGAGGAAGGAGAGGGAGAACAGGGAATGTGAGACTCTGTGGGACGATTCTCAAGGCTCACATCCCACCCGCATTTGCTAGACAGATTCAGTTGCTAAGCAAGTCCCTGGCAGGTGGGGAAAGTGACCGGGAGAGGGACAGAGGGGAGGGGAGAGATGGCAAGGAAGATGGAACCCTGAGTAAGCATGGAGTCATAATTCCAGGGTGACATAGGGCTCGGCTGCTGGTTACCCTCGGACATTTTACCAGTACCTCAAGGAGAGGTTTCCATAGTGCTCTCTGTGTGTTTAGAAAGTGCTCTTTTGCTATTGCTATCTATACATTTTCATAATAACCATAATAGCTAACACTCGAGCTCTTACTGTCTGCCAGCCACACTATCATTTAGTCTTCCCAAAGCCCTATGGGATGAGTATTATTATTACTATTGTTTTTTTTGTTATTATTATTATTATCCCTTTTTTTACAGAGGTTGAAACCAAAGCTCAGTGAGAACCCAGAGAGTGAGCAACTCCGGACCCTTGCTGTGACTGCTGAGCGTCGCTGCCTTCCTCCTGGGACCTGTCTCTCCTCATTCTGATTGGCCTGTGAACCTGTCGCTCCTTCCAAAACAACAGAGTACAGTGGCTGGAGAGGCCCAAATGTGAGTGCCATTCATTCATTCATTCATTCATTGAGGAAATACTTATTAAACTTCTCATGCGTACCAGGTAGAATGTTAGACTCTGGAAGCGCAGTGACAAGTAAACGATCCGTGGTCACTGCCCTCAAACTGCTCATGTCCTGAAGGAGGAGACAGACGTGAAGCAGATAACCATAGACACACATGCATCATTACAGAAAACGCTCTGCCTGCGGTGAGCAGAGCACTAGGGAGACCGACGCAGTCAGGAATTCAGTGGAGACGTCCTTGAGGCAGCGTCACTCGCGGAGGGCAGAAGGTGGAGAGGAGATTTCTAGGTGATGGGAGCAGGGGAAGGGTGGGGGCCGAAACGGCGATTCCAGACAGAAGAGACAGCAAGGGTGGAGGCCCGAGTTGGGGAGAAGCAGCACATGTGAAGACCAAAGAAGGGTTCCTGTAGCCCGAGAGCAGAGTGAAGGTGAGAGTGGTGAGCAATGTGGCTCCACGGCAGAGAAGGACCATCCCACCTGGCCCAGGTGGGGTTCCAGGACCACACCAAGACATTCGACTTTTATTCTCAGAGCGGAAAGCTGATGGAAGGCTGTAACTGAGGCACGAATGATGGGGATTCTCTGCCTGCTTGCGGGGTGTGGGACATGAGTGAGGAGGGACCACTGAGTCCAGGTGTCAGATGGTGGCGTCTTAAGTAAGGGTGGTGGTGGTGGGGTGGAGAGAAAGGCATGGATTCAGGAGATGTGGGCACCATGGATGCTTGGCAGGAATCACAAGGCCATGCTGTGATTTAGGGTCCATAAGCGACAGCTGCTCGATGTGCATTTAACACATAATGGTGGTGCTCTCTATTGGATGGAAAGTTAACTCGGGCCCATTAGCTTTAAAGTACTTTGGTCACACAGAGGTGCTTGTATTTGGCATCAGAAGGAATTTGAAGGAAATAGATCATTTCTGCAGAGTTGGAGGAGGATAAAATAAAAATACCTAGAGTACCTTAATATAGGCCATCCGTCCTCTGGACGCCTCCATTTGCTTTGGAAAGTGAAGGAACATTAGAGAATGAAGGACTCACCTTTGATGTGAGAGACCTGGTTTTAGGTATAATCTGCTGGTGAGTAGCAAAGTCACTGGGTGGCCTTGGGCACGTCATTGCCCATTTCTTGCCCTCTGCTTTTCCATCTGTGGTATGAGGGAAATGGATGAGATGACCTCCAGTAAATCTCACCTCTCTGATTCAGAGGTGCCTGAAAATACCCGTCATCCCACCAGTGCATGGCACGTGATCCAGGGTCACAGACAGCCTGGGCCTGGAGTCTGGAGGTGGGGGAGATAGGAATCAATAGCATGTAGAACACATCTCTGCCTTTAAGAGGCTAACCTCCTGGAGTCAACAGGAAAGTGAACACCCCCGAAAAACAGCATCATGCAACAGATATTAAGTTTAACACAATTCTGTTCACTAAGACACAAAATGGAACAGAACAAATATTCTTAAGAAGCATATGAAGTGGGTATCACTATTATCCCTATTTAATTGATGAGGAGACAGGAAGGGAGAGGTGGAGTACTTTGCTTGGTATCACATAGCAACTGTAGCAAAGCCAGAACACCAGCTCTAACAGTCTGGCTTCAGACAGACTATTAACCACCGTGTTCCGCTAAAAAATGAATAGGCCGAGATCATCAACTCAAGAACGTACAGTCCAGTGTACAGGGGGATATGTAAAGGAAGTGATTCCATAAAATGTGGCGTGTGCTATGATATGGGGCTTTAGAACAGCGGTGGGCAGACGTTGTCTGCAAAGGGTTGGAGAGTAAATACTTTAGGCATTGCTGGACACATGGTCTCTGTTGTAACTAAACTCTGCTGTTGTATCATGAAAGCAGACAGGCAGATAAATGAATGGGTGTGTCTATGTCCCAATAAGGCGTTATTTATAGAAACAGATGGCAGAGCAATTTGGCCTACAGGCCACAGTTTGCTGACCTCTGCTTTAGTGCAAAGAAAAGAGACTTCAACCCAGACAAAGGGGAAGAGATGGGGTCAGAGAAGGCTTAACTGAGTTTTGGCTTAAAAGACAAGTAATAGGGATCTAGGCAGAACAGTAGTGGGAAGGGACTACTAGGTGGACAGCACAGCACATGGCAGGGCACAGAGTGTGCTGGGAGGTCCGTAACAGGAAGGGTAGTGTGGCTGGAGCATTGTGTGCCAAGTCGAGCACTGGGGACTTGAGTCTGTAGGAGGAGATGGGGCCCCGTTCCCGGATCTCCTGGTGGACCTTGGGGAGGAGCTGGTGAGACCTGCCACGTACTGGGAGAATGATGCGCTCAGGTCTGCATTCCTTAGAAAGTACTCCCAGTAACAGTGTGGGCTTGGGTGGGGTCAGGGCTGGAGAGGAGGCAGGAAGACCAGGACTCACATGCAGGGATTGGAGGTGTCCAGGTCTGAGTGGGCCAGCAAGCCTGGGTGCAGGAGGGAGGATTAGGGGGTGGCATCTCATAAGAAAGGGGAGAAAGGAGAGGAAAGAACATTAAACAAAGAGGAGGGCAGGGGGAAGAGAGTGAAAAATCATTCAGGTTAACCCCGCCTTCCTCATTCTGTGCGTGAACAGCAGGCACTGTTGGGAGAACGCATGTGGGGGAAGAGAAATGCCCAATTGTAAGGGAGTCTTGATTTATCTGTAACTTAGCATTGGCTCTTAGGTCTCTTCCTGTGGGTGGGACACAAATACCCAGGCCCTCCTATGGCCTGAGGGAGCAAGGGAGGCTTTAGGGAGGAAAACGGTCTCTGGGTGCTGTGAGCTGGAGGACCACGCAAGGGCCAGCCTTATTCGAGTTGAGAATGGGGGGACCTCTCAGATCCACCACCGAAGGGTAATGTTATCACCTCTATTTTAGTACACCCATGCGGGAAATAACATTGTCAGCAGCCATGTCTTCAGCTGTGAAGGGCAACAGAGACTATATACGTACATGTCTAGTGCGGCCAATGGACTCATAAAAAGTAACCAGGCATCCTGGTGTTAACAGCCCCTGCAGGGCTCCCCGTGGAAAGCACCTCTGTGGCTGTGGCTGTGCCTGGCAGGAAGCACACACAGACGCACACGCACACACCGACGTTTTCTAATCACTTCCATTTATTTGACATCCTGCCGATTGCCTCCGGTTTGCCAGAAAACCCATAAAGCTTGCAAAAGAACATATTTTGTTAATTTTTTTCCCTAAAATGTCCTAGGATGGATGGAAATCTTGTGTGTTGAGAAGAAAAATCACAACTTCTCTTCTTTGTGGGCTAGGTATTTTGTTTGTTTTTGGATGCATGGTTTTTGTCTGTGAGTTCTGAGATTGACAAACCATGTAGCAGAAATGAAGGGTTAGTGTTTAAGGGAATTGGCTTCCGATCCACCAGGCGTTGCAGAAAAAGACGATGGCTACATGCCCCCCAATATACAAACGTACCTCTCTTGCTCTAGATACTGAGGCTACATGGGTTTGGGGGTCACTCGACATCTCTTTGTCTTGTCAGAAATCTGACAGTGCTTAGAAGAAAAGAAAATATTAGTAGTGCAGCATGTTTGAATTACCTAAAGCACTAGACTCATACTTGCAGAAGGCTCCAGAGCTCCAGTGATGAAATTCAGAAAGGAAATGCTCTAATTCTGATGAGCTCCACAACTTTCCTGTAATAGGCCAGAGGTGGATGAAGAGATGCTTGTCTCTGGGCCCAGGTGAACCAGGAAGTCCTGGGGCTGGTGCCAGCTTGGTCCACCGAGTGGGGCCAGGGCAGGCGGTGGCCTCCGCCTTGGCCTGTGGCTCTTGAGGCTCTCTGATGACCTCAGGAGCTCTAAGGAGGTGGCTGGAGTGAGGGAGCATGAGGCTCACCAGTGTTTGTGAGACGCTTCCTGGGTGCTGGGTGCTTTCTCTCTTTTATTTTGTTGAGTCTTGATTTACCCCATTTGTACAGGTGAAGAAGCTGAGGCTTGGAAAAGGCAAACATCTTGCTCGATAATACTGAAGGAAAGGAGCTCTTTTGCATATTGTTTATGGGGAGGGAAAAATGTGCTCTCTATTTTGAACCCACCGTTGACTAAATCCTACCCTCAGCCTAAGAAGTGGGCACTGGGAAGGCCAGTTAGCCAAAATTGGCCCTTTGAAGTGGGTCCAGCACTGGGCGCCCATGAGAGGTCAAGAGCAGTCGTCACAACTGTAGGATACTGGCTCTGTGCCCATCCCCCTGTGAACACTGTGCGTGAGCTCATTTAACAAGGGAGATGTTGCTATCCCCGTTTTATAGATGCGGAAACCACGGCTCACAAATGTTAGATACATTTTCCAACAATGCTCAGTAAGGGTCAGAGCTAAGATACAAAAATCTGTTACTATCTGACCCCAAAGCCAATTTTTTCCAGTATTGTGTTATATTTTAATGAGACCTCTCTCAGTGTGAGGGGAAATGAAGATTAAGCGCCATGTTCTGAGGGTCACAAATGGAAGCAGGTGAGTTATTAGTAGCAGAAATAAAAATTGCATCATTAATTCGAGAATATTATATTGATTGAGTCCTGCCTCCTGTATGGCAGGTACTGTTCCAGGCACCAAAGAGCATATTTTATTCATTATTTTCCCTAAAGGGTCTTAGATTGGGTGGGAATCTTGCGTGTTGAGAAGAAAAATCCACAGGTTCTCTTCTCCATCCACTGGGTATTTTGTTTGTTTTTGGACACATGATTTCTGTCTGTGAGTTCTGGGGTTGACAAACCCCAGCACAGAAATGAAGGCTTGGCCTTCAAGGGTAGTGAAAGAACAGACAACTCCTGTCTTCATGGAGCTTGTATTCTAGCGGGGACAGACAATAGCCAAAGAAAACAACTATAGACTACTGGAGGTTAATGAGCGATGGAGAAAAACTAGGAAGGGGAGACTTTTTGGAAGTGAGGTTGCAGGTTTAGCTAGGATGGTTAGGAAAAGTCTAACTAAGGAGATGAATTTTGAGTAGGGGATTTTGAATAGGAATTTTGAGTAGATGAATTTTGAATTTTGAAGCAAGTGAAGGAGTGAGTCCTGTGGCTACCTGGGAGAGAGCAGCACATGCAAAAAATGTTAATGACAATAATAATAATGCTTAGCTACCCTGGGCCAGAGCAGTGGTTCTTAAAATGTGTCTAGACCAACAGCATTAGTATCACCTGGGGACTTTGTAGAAATGCAGATTCTCAGGCCCTACCTCAAAACTTCTCTGAGGGGGAAGCCCTAATGTGTGTGTGTGTGCATGTGTATGTATTTTGTATATATTTTTATTGCAGTATAATTTGCATACTAAAAAATTTAACCATTTTAATGTACATTTCTATGAGTTTTAATAAATTTATATACCATCATGTAACCACCACTACGATAAACAGTTCCCTCTTTCCCTTAAATTTCCCTTCCTAGTCAACCTCTACCTCTATGACTCAGGCCCTGGCCCCCACTGATCTCTTTTTTGCCGCTAAGATTTTGCCTCACAATTTATGTTTTCACAAGTATGCCAGATGATTCGGATTTATACTGAAGTTTAAGAACCACTGTATTATTCTAAATCCTCAAACAATTTTACAAGGCATTTACGATACCCATTTTACATATAAGGACTTCTCCTTGGGGACCCTCAGAAATCCTAAATTGTCCTTTTTATATTATGCAGAGCAATGTCATCTCCCATTTTAAGGCCCGGATGAGGATTGGTGTGGTTAGATTCATCTTCTACTTCAAATACATGTTAAGGCATTTTTCTAAATAAAGAAAGTGTGTGTCCTATGAACAATGCTGGTAAATAAATGCTTTTTCCCTTCATCATAACCTGTGGCTCATATAAATGCAAAAGCCTTTATCATCTAGCTAAAAGGTTAGAAGAATGTTCCTTCTCCCCTTCCACACATATTCCTATGGTTGTATATATGTTGCCTTTATTGGATTAAATTCATGTTGAATTTTTAAATGCAATTACATTACATAAAAACATTCTTAAAAATCTAAAGAACAGATATGTTTGAAGAATAAAAGTTTGTCCCCCACACCTGTTCCTACCACTCTCTGACTTTCCATAATTTCTCCCCCAAAATAATCACTCTTAAAAGTCCGGCGTATAGATTTTTAGACATATATGCATTCATACACACACAGAAAAGACTAGATAGACACAATTTTGTGTTTTTATAAGAAGAGATATTAAGTGTATTTACTAAGTAATTTTATAGTATTTTATATTGTTTGCCTTAGAACTTACATTTCTAGCAATTTAATAAATAGAATAATCTGAAAAACTTTGAATTATAATTCATTTAGTATATTATATTAAATATATCAGACATCCTTTTAAAGGCATTGCTGAGTTTAAAAGAATATAAAGGATATATCTGGGGTCAAAAAGAAGAGGGAACTGAAAACCACAGTGAGAAGCAGTCTTCTTTTTCTTTTTTCTTTTCTATTACTAGGGGAATTGGGTTTTAACAGTTATGTGGAGATAAAACATGGGCTTTTGGCTCCCCGAGAGGGTTAATTGGAAATAAGACAGCTGCTAGAGCCAAAACTCTCAAATGGCTGCATCCTCGGTGAAAGTGTGTAGGAGAAAATTTTTCCTACAAGTTCAAGATGATAAGAAGGAAAACTCTCTGTCTTGTCTTCTGCTCTCAGTGTGGAAAATCTCCCTTAAGGAATTGTAACCCTAGGCCTATACTCATGTAGCTTTAGGATTAACATTTGTATTACCTATGTGCTCTAGAAACTCCTAAACTGAAAAATTATGTAAGTAGCCTTGGGGAGTGATAATTTTTGTCAGGAAATGCCTTCCAGCCAGATAGCATAGGACTACCACAGATAAAGTTCTGCTGATGATGAGTTCACAATACAAAATTATAAAACACACAAAGAAACAGCACACTAAGGAAAAGCAAGCCAGCAGACACAACAAACAATACAATTAGAATGTTTTATAAATGATAAGATACAGTGAAGCTAACCTCTACTCTTCAGCATAATACTTTTGAGATTCACACAAATTGTTGTAAGCATTAGCAGTTCATTCCTTTTTATCTGAGTAGTATTCCATTGTGTGGATGAACCACAGTATGTTTACTCATTCACCCACTGAATGGCATGTGGATTTCTAATCTGGGGAAATTATGAATGGAGAGGATATATGCTGTAGAGAATTGCCTGAGCGTAAGTTTTCATTTCTCTGGGGTATGTATGGAGGAGTAGAACTACTGGGCCATATAGTAATATATGTTTAAGTTTACAAGAAACTGTCAAACATTTTTCTGGAATGGATATATAATTTTGCATTCTCACCAGTAATGTTTTAAATGTCTAATTTCTCTGGATCATCACCAGCACTTGGTCTTGTCAGTATTTTTAAAATTTTAGCTGTTATATCACATGTACAGTGATTTCTCCTTGTGGTTTTGCATTTCCCTATGGCTAATGATGTTGAGCATCTTTAATGAAATGTCTGTTCTAGTCTTTTGCCCATTTTTAAGTTGGATTTTTTATTGTTGAACTTCAAAAGTTCTTTATGTTTCTTCATGTTAATTCTTTGTCAGAAACATGACTTGCAGATATTTTCTACCAGTCTATAGAACGCCTTTTCAATCTTGTAGCAATGCCCTTTGCAGAGTAAAGGTTTTTAATTTTGTTGAAGTTCAGTTTATCTTTCTTGTTTTATGGATCATGCTTTTGGTGTCATATCTGAGAACTCTTGGCCTAACTCAGCTCACAAATATTTTCTTGATATTCTAAAAGTTTTATAGTTTTATGTTTTACATTTCTATCTGTGATCCATTCTGAGTTAATTTTTATATCTGATGCGAGGTATGAATCGAAGTTCTTTTTTGCATATGGATATTTAGAGTACCATGTGGGAAATAAAGAAATGGAGGAGTAAGAAAAGAAAAAGAAAAATGAAGGAGAGGAAAGGAAAGGACTGAAAGGAGAAAAAGAATGAGGTTCCGATCACGGTGTCGCTAGGCAGGGACTTGCTGTCCCAATCAGCAGTCACTCCCAGAGAGCCTTCCCAGGAGAGTGGATGCTGGCAGTCACCTCAGAACAGTCCAAGTGTCTGACCTTCTGTGGGTCACACACCCCATTTGCAACTCAAAGACAGCTGTACTGAAAAGGCTTCCCTTGCCATTTTTCAGGATTGTGATCATACTTCCTTTGCACAATAGACCAATAGATGTATTACTCTTGTCGATTTCATATGTAAACGTGTCTTTTGAATATGCCAATTTCCTGCAGGCAACAGGTGGTAAACAGAAAATAGAGAAAAAAGTAGTAATTTTGCAATAGAAGGAATGGAGATTCAGAGAGATAAAGATACTTTGAATTCCACAATTATTAATTGAGACCCCATTCAGTGCCAGGTGCTGTCCTGGGTGCTGAGGATTCAGAGATGAGCAAGGCATCTGTGTCACTACGATTAGTGACGTTTATAGCAAATGCCCCACCTGGGTGCACACCTTAGTCTGTCAGGCTCTAGCATCCCTTTGGAGACCACTAAACCACGCTGCTTTCAGTAAGTGTGACGAGTGTGGCCGAGCACAGGGATTTAACCATTCTGTTTCTAGTTAACCCCAATATTTTCTAGTCTGGTGGAAAAGTAGCCTTGCCTGTTTCATTGCTGACTAGGCATTCAATTATATTAATGTTGCTGTTACAATAACTCTACATTTACTGAAGGCATTTCACATACTAGAAAAGAGTGATTGATAGTCTTCTTTTATGATTTAACTTTTCATTATGAAATAATTATGAATTCACAGGAGATCGCAAAAATAGTAGACAACTTTCTGTGCCCTTGTTAAAAGGAAAACTTTAGACAAATTAAATTTAACAGAGTTTAATTGAGTAAAGAAGGATCCGCAAATTGGGCACCATCCAGAACACCAGAGTGGGTTCAGCATGGCTTCACGCTGTCGTATGGTCGGAGAAGATTTATGGACAGAAAAAGGGATGTGATGTACAGAAAACACAAGTGAGATGCAAAAACAGCTGGGCTGTTACAGCTCAACGTTTGCCTTATTTGAATGCAGTTTGAAGAGCTGGTCACCTTTGACTGGCTGAAACTTGGTGATTGGTACAAAAGTAGGTTACAGTCTGTTCATGGGTCAGTTAGGTTACAGTTCACTATGTACAGAGAAATCTTTGGGTTGAACTTAAAACAGGAAGGCAGCTTTAGGCTATACTTAATTTAACACCCTTCACCCAGTTTCATAACTATATACATACATAACTGCACATAATTATAGCACAATATCAAAGCCAGGAAACTGACATTGGTACAATGTGTGTGTGTGTATAGTTCCATGCCATTTTATCACATGTGTAGATTTGTGTAATTACCACTGAAATCAAGATATGGGACTATTCCATGACCGCAAAGATCTCTCTCATGCTACCTTTTTATGGCCACCCTACCGTCTTCCCCCAAACCTCCTTAGCCCCTGGAAAACCCTAATCTGTTTCTATCTCTATAATTTTTGTCATTTTGAGATTGTTATATAAATGGGATTTCACAGTACGTGACCTTTTGAGACTGGCCTTTTCCACTAAGCATAATGCCCTTGAGATCCAGCCAAGTTGTCCTGAGAAGCAATAATCCTTCTATTTTTATTTCTGAGTAGTATTCCATGACATGGAGGTACTTCCATTTGTTTAACTATTTTTTTATAGAAGGATATTTTGGTTATTTCCAGTTTGGGCCTATTATAAACAAAGCTGCTATAAATATTTGTGTATGTGTTTTTGTGTGGACATATACTTCCATTTATTCTGGGGCTAAACATCTGTGAGTGTAATTGCTGGGCCATAGAGTAAGTGCATATTTAGGTTTTTAAAGCAACTGCCAAACTATATTCTCAAGTGGCTGCCCTGTTTGTATTCCTACCAGTAACTCACGAGAGATCCGGCTTGTCCATGTCCTTGTCAGCATTTGCTACTGTCGCTATTTTTAACTTTAGCTGTGTCTAGTGATGCTGCACATTCCTGTCTGTTCATGTCTTTTGCTCATTTTCTAATTGGACTATCTTTTGTTATTGTTGAGCTGTTTTTTAAAAAAATATTCTGGATAATAGTCCTTTGTCCGATGTGTGGTTTGCAAATACTTTCTCCCCCTCTGTAGCTTACCTTCTCATCCCTCTTAACATATCTGTCTCAGAGCAAAAGTTTTCTATTTTGATGAGGTCAAATTTATCAACTTTTCCTTTATGGATTGTGCCTTCAATGTCATGTTTAAAAACTTGTCAGCAAGCCCTAGATCCTGAAGATTTTCTCCTGTTTTCTTCTCAGAGTTTTATAGTTTTATGACTTACATTGACATTTATGATCCATTTTGAGTTAATTTTTGTAGAAGGCATCAGGTTCGGGTTGAGGCTCATTTTATTTTGCTGCTGTTGAATTACTTTTGCACCTTTGTCAAAAATCGGTTGGTCATACTAGGTGAGGCTATTTCTGGATCCTGTAATATATTCCATTGATCCGTGTATCATTCCCCCTGTCAGGAACTCCACCACGTTGATTACCTTAGCTATATAATACATCTTGAAATTGGGTCCAGTGAATTCTCCCCCACCTTATTCATTCTTTTCAAAATTGTTTTAGCTATTTTGGCTCCTTTGTCTTTCCCTTTCAATGGAGAAGCTATAGTTTCTTCTTCAAATGGTGCTGGGAGCAGTTGGATGTCTGTAGTCAAAAAATGAACCTTGACCTAAACCTCATACCTTATACAAAAGTTCACTCAAAATGTATCACGGACTTAAATAGAAAATATAAAACTATAGAATTTTGAGAAGAAAATATAGGAGCAAATCTTCAGAACCTGGGGTTGATGGAGAATTTTTTAGATTTGACACCGAAAGCATGATCCATAAAATGAAAACCTGGTCAATTAGACCTCATCCAAAATGAAAAACTTCTGCTCTGCAACAGATACGTTAGGAGGCTGAAAAGACAAGTTACAGAGTAGGAGAAAATATTTGCAAACCATATATCCAAAAAAAGGCTAGTATCTGGAATATATGAAGAGCTCTCAAAAATCGACAGTAAAACAAATAAATGAATTAGAAAATGGGTAAAAGACGTAAACCTGACATTTCACCAGAGAGGATAAACAGATAGCAAACAAGCACATGAAAAGATGTTCAGCATCATTAGCTATCAGGAAAATGGAAATCAAAACCTCAATAAGAAGCTACTACACACCCATCAGAATGACTAAAAGAAAAAATAGTGACAACATCAAATGCTGGCCAGAATGCAGAAAAACTGGATCAGGAAGGCATTTCTGATGTAAAATGGTGTGGACACTCTAAAGTATTTTGGCCATTTCTTATAAACTAAACATGGAAATTCTATTATTTGCATGTTGACCTTATAACCAGCAATGTTGCCGAACTCTAATTAGCTGTAATAGTATGCCTATAGGTTATCTTGGCTTTTCTATGTAGTAATTATTTATTCGAATTATTATCCTTTATTTATTTCTTTCCAATTCTTTTATTTGGTACTTACTATTTTTCTTCTTATTGTGTTGGCCCAGGACAAAACCTTATTCCAGACTTTAAAGAGAATCTTCTGTTTCATCATCAAGTTTGAGGTTTGCTATAGGACTTTTTGTATGTCGTTTATGAGTTAAGGAAGTCTTCTTCTAATCCTAGTTTTCTAAGACTTATTTTTTTTCTTTCATATATTGGTGTTGAATGTAGCACTTTTTAAAAAAGTCTATTGTTTTGATTAACTTTTTCCCCTTTAACTGTTAATGTGGTCAAATACATTGTTACATTTGGTTATGTTTTTGTTTAATATTTTGGTGGGAAAACCTTGTGTTCTGAGTCATGAAAGTATCCTTATAGAATAGTGTTATGTTTGTTTCTTCTAAGACTCTGAGGTTTTACTGTTTCTAGGCTGGTTTTCCCATAAATCTTTTGCTTTGGGATTCTCATACTTCATGAGAAGTGTAAATTCTGACCCCTTATCCACTTGTGGAGCAAACGTAAGACTTTTGACTTCGAAGGAGATTCTTTAGTTCTCTACTCAGATACTTAGGCAGAAGGCAGTCTTCCTTGCTGTTTCCTTTTGTTTATTATAAGCCTAGTCTCATAATGTGGGGGTTTTATTCTGAAGTCCCCACCCTTGGTCTTATTTCCGGAGTGGATCAGTTGGAAAACAGTGGCATCAATTCAAACTCTAAATGCTTGGACTTTGAGCTATGTCTTTGGTTCTAGAATTGGGAATTTCCTATGGGCGGGAGAGCTAAACCAGCTCAGTCTACCACATTCACAGAAATACTCTTATAACATTTTACCCAGGAGGAAATAGTTTTTGATTTCCAAACTTCTGTCATATTATAAGGAAATATAATGTGAATATAAAGTCAATCCCATCTTTAGCGGTCCTAACAGCTGCATCATTGGAATATTAGTGTCTACCTCATGGGGTGATTGGGATGATTAAATAAAATAATGCCAGATAATAAGTTTATTCTAGTGTCTGGGCCATGGTAGTACTTGGCAATTGTTAATTAAGATCACAGTGATTCAAAGTATCCATTCTACCTGGAGATACCTACTGCTCTGCTAGAGTGACTTTTTATTTAAATAAACTTTTTTATTTTAGAATAGTTTTAGATTTATGACAAAGTTGCAAAGATAGTACAGAGAGTTCCCAAATACTTCTCACTATTTTTTCCCATTGTTATTATAGCAACTCATATTATCATTGTACATTTGTTGCAACTAAGGAACCGCATTGGTACAGTTCTGTTAACCAGACTCCAGGTTTTTTATTTGGCCTTCGCTAGTTTTTACCTAATGTCCTTTTTCTGTTCCAGGATCCCATCAGTGATAACACATTGCATTTAGTTGAAATGTTTCCTTGGGCTTTTCTGGTCTGTGAAAATTTCTCAGTTTTTCTTTGTTTTGATGACCTTGATTTTGAGAGTCCTGGTTAGGTGTTTTATAGAATGTTCCTCAATTTCAGTTGAGGTTTGTCTAATGTTTTTCTTATGGCTTGACTGGGTAGAGTGATATTTTCAGACCTGAGGAAGAGCTATCAGGATGGGATGGAATGTGTTAGTCAGCTCTTCACTTTAGGATGAGTCAGGAAGAAAGGGGAGTTTGTTGAATTTCACCCCCAGGGTAATGACATAGGGTGGCCATCCAGTTAATTTTCTAGGGACAAAAATAGCACTATTTCCCACATATTGAACTCCTACCATGTTTTTATATATATATATATCCACACAAACACATATATGTGTTTATATATGTATGTATATATATATATATCTGTGATTGTATTTATATCTATATCATCTCTATATATTTGTATACAAACACATATATATGTGTGTTTTATATATAATGTATTATAATCTTAAATCTTAAAAACAACTTATCCTGGTAGATTCTATTTTCTTTATCTTACACTGAAGAAAATGAGGTTCAGTGGCGTGCCTGAGGTGCCTTGGCTGGGATTCAAACCCTCTCCAGCTGGCCCCAGAGCCAGAGCCTCTTGGACTGCACTGCACTGCCCCCTACTGGCTCCATCCTCTGGTCATTGCTAACGAAGGACCATGGTGGTGAGAATGCTGTAAGATATATTAAACCTTTGTACTTTTCCTAAGTCTGTTATTTTTTTTCCTTACCTCCCATTGTTCCTTTGGTGGTCAGTGGTAAAACTCCTAAAACAAACAAAGCAAGAGCTATGGGGTGCTTTCAGAGGCAGGCTGGAAGGAGAGAGCAACCAGACCTCAGGAGAGCCACTCCCCTGGGGAAGGAGTGGGGATGGCAGCTGCAAGGTAGAGGGAAAACAGCTGAGCCCTAGACATCAGCCAGCTCCACAATGCTTTCTGGAATACATCTGCTCATGAGTGTAGACTGTAAAATAATAAGGATAATAATATTAATAATAACAGTAGACATGACCCCCCCCTCCCCCCGGTGCATTCCTTCTCATCCCCTTCCCCTTCCTTCCTGTGTTTATCTTCACTGGGCTGGTTCCCAGGGCAGACGCTCTCTTTGCTGACAGTCTGCTCATCGCAGGGTGGATGGAGCTCTGGGCATTTGTGATTATCCACTTATGATTAGCTTCCATAAAATTCGCCCATAGTCTTCTAAAGTTTGCTGCAGTCTGGTGTCCTGATGACTCCCTTATAAGGTGTTGCTTTGGACAGAATTACTAAGCCAAATTGAAATTCATGGTTGTTACCAACCATTTCCAAGACATCACTCAGAAGCAAGTGAAGAGCCGATTCTTGCCGGCTCTGCCTGTTAGATTTTGGATCAAGATTCTCATCCCATGCCATGCCTATTAATGTGACGTTGTTGCTTTATTTATGACCTTTACTCGGTATGTTGCAGTCTATTTCTCTTGTCCCATTTTCACCAACTCATATAAAATTCTGACTCTCGCCTTGCACTGCGGTGGAAGCTACATGTCTGTGTTACTTTATTTAGCAGATGCCCGGACCAATTACAATTCCTTTGGCTTTTCTTTTCCCATTGGACAAGGTGGAGGAGAGTGTGTAAAACCAGGACTTTCTCTGTGTTTATTTTTAACCAAAGCCTCCGTAAGGCTTAAAAAATATCATCTCCTTCCTCAGGAAGCTGGCAGCTGTCTGGCCCAGGGACACCATTACAGTTTCATTGTTAAGACCGGAAATCACCGATTGGTACCTCCTCCTTCCCTATTTAGCTTATGCTGATGGAAACTCATTTATGAGGTCAGCGTGCAGGAGAGCACAACCTCTTTTGAGAAGTGAGAGTTCAGAAATGTGCTCAGGTCAATGGGGAACCACCCTGCATTGCTTTCCAGAAGTTCCTGGATTTTAACTTGTTTTTCACCTGCAAGAGAACTCTGACTCTGATAGACGTTTCGTTATGTGGGTGCCAGGTGATATGGTTTGCTTTAGGACAATAAGGAGGCAGTTCTTTAGGGTGGAACCCGCACAGGGATTTAAGCCAGGTGGTCCTGGGTCCTAGTCCATGTACCATCACTTGCTGGCTGTGTGGGCAAGTTACACGCTATCTTGGAACCCTCATTTTCTCACCTATAAATTGGAAGTTAGAATACCCAGTTCATAGTGAAAAATACTTAGTATAGTGCTTACAGAATGCTCCATTGCTATCTTAAAGTGATTTTAAAAACTCCGTTAACTTTTGGGCTGTCCCGAGGCACAGGCTCTTGGGGAAAGGGTTTGGACCTTGGAATCAAACAGACCTGGGTTCAAAGTCTGGTTCTACCACTTATCAGCTTTATGACCTTGAACAAATGCCAAAAATTTTGAGACTCAGTATCCTTACTTTTAAAAAAGGAAGAGTTATTAATATATGGAGTACATAGCATACGTGCAAAAATTATTTATGGTTTCCTCTCAGTTTGGCCTTGATCGATACTTGTGCAGGTCGCTTAACGTGGCTGACGTTTGGTCATCGAGAAGGTGGTGATGCGGCCTGGTGGCCTTAAGATGACCAGGCACCTGGAGGTAGATCTGCTGTTCTAAGCTATGCACATACACACACACACACACACACACACACACACACACACAAATTAACAGATATCTGTATGTATATGTGCATTTGTGTATGTGTCAGTGTGCGTGTTTGCACATTTTCCTTTTTCTTTCAAAACCTTTTTATACCTCTTGTTCTTCCTACCTGTGGTTCACTGTTGGATAAGTCACAGGCCTTTTGTTGACCTCCAAGTCAGCTGTGCCATTTGTCCCTATGGAGCCTGTCACCCGATGCACAGATGTGGTGGGCTGAGTTCATGGTGCGCTTCTGCCCTACTGCCCCTTTGAAGACCCCAAAGATGCTTGTAGCTCTGGCTTGGGCAGGGCAAGGACAATATATATAACCTAAACATTTGTACCCCTGTAATATTCTGAAATACAAAAAAAAGAGAAATCCCCACTTCTTGCCTCATTAGCACAGGGATGGAAATTTAACCTTCCCAATTCTGGGGCAGACACGTGAGAGAAAAACTCAACTTTCTCTTATTTCTTGTTCTCCGAAAACCCCCTTCCACAGATTTTCCTGTCTTCACCTCCCAGCTCGTATGAACCTGGCTCAGTCTTGTTACCACAATGTCCCCATTTACAACATGGGGATAGAAGGGTCCCTTGCCCCATGGAAGGCTGAAGGAGGTATCGTATAGCGAGGGGCTTCTGGAGTCTCTGTTATGTGTGGAGTTCATGGTGACTCCTTCCCCATTCTTCATTGCTGCTGGCTTTCCAGGGACCCGAGGAGCTAAACAAAGACAGTTTTGTCGTGTGGCTCTTCTGTACTGAGCACTTCCTCGTGCCAGGGCTCCCACAGCAGCCGTGTGAAGTAGGCGTCACTCTCCCAGCGTTATGGATGAAGAGACCGAGCTCACCGGACGACTCGCCTGAGGGTGGCAGAGCTGATCTCTCCATCAGACACTCCGAGCACAGGGCCTGGAACACGCACACTTGTCTGAGAGCCCTCATCAATACCTGAGACCTGAGAAACCATGATTAGCTCAAAAATAGTAAAGCAACGCTGCACAATCAAAAGTAATATTCCTTTAGTTAAATATTTATCATCTGACAGTGGATCGGCTTGCCCAATGCAACTTTGCGGTCACGTAGTTACATGTACATTCTACTCATGTGGAATACGGGTGCGTTTTACTGGGCTGTGGAGCTGTGAGATGCAGGAGATGGGCCCCCGGAGCAAAGGTGCTTAAATCTGGGAAGTGATGGGAACAGCCTGAAGGGAAGCCCAGTCCTGGAGCCTGGTCCTTCCACCCCAGTTTGTGTCCCTTTTGGAGTTGAGCTAATCCACGGCTCTGGTTTCATCTGGCCTGTGGAATGAGCAAAGGTGCTTTCAGAATTCTTTTTAGGGCTCACGGGCATCAGTGAGTTTAACACCCCCCCGATTGTCCACAAAACTGTGACCATTTTCCTTTGTTCCTTCATTCGTTTGTGTCACATGCCTGATTGTGCTAACTAAATCTCCCGTATGCTTCCACTGTGCGAGACTGAGGTTGTCAGTGGGACGCACTGGGTTCCAGCCTCATGCTCACACGAGGCCGTGGGCCCCAGTCCTCAGGGCTGGGAGCCTGCCTGTGGCCTGCCTTCCACACGGTTCCACCTCGCAAACCAACCCGAGGACACCAGCCTAATCTGCCCACCAGTGACGACCTCCCTGCCTTCCTGGCTAAGTTTTATTGGCAGCAACGTGCAACTTACTCCCTAGTCTGGGCACTGCCATCTGTCACAGTGTCTTGCACCCAGGCAGGGGGCTGAAGAGCTTGCTGGCTCATGACAAAAATTAGGTAAATAGAGAGCCCTGAGTGGGTGAGGCGGAACGTTTCTGCACACAGAGCTGCACTAAGGATGGGAGCTTTTCAAGCAATGTGGGGCCCATGGACACACGACGGCTGCACGGCCTGCCTTTCTTCACTGAGTGTGCTCCTTCCCCAAATCGTTCTAGCTGTGTCTGCACCCCTTTCTAGGACCTTCCATGTCACTTCACTGAAAGACACCCCAGCCTTCCCACAGCAGGACCTATGAAATTCCTTGAGGTGACATTCAGTCTGCCATTATCTGTGGATCCCACGATGGTCACATTTACCATAAGCTTTGGCATCAGGAAGCTCCAATCTCATATCCTATTTCCCTCCGTATTATCTGTGTGACCTTAGGCAATTCTATGTCTCTGAGTCTCTGAGCATCCCTAAAATGGGGATAAGGGACCCATCCGACTGGGATGCTGAGATAATTTATTCACTCCTAAGATCTATTTCGGATGGCTTCCATGTGGAAGTTGCTGTTTCTATTTTGTCAGTGAGGAAACTCAGCCTAATTTATAAGCCCAGGACACACAGCTAGTGAGGGGCAGAGTCTAATCAAGGCTGATCTGTCCATTAGCATTTTACGTGGTGCTGGGGCATCCGTGTGGCATCGGACGTAGTTTTTGCCCTGATAGAACATGTGGACTAACGAGGGGCAGGCTCAGTACAAATAAACTGATTAGAACCCCTGATGTGTGTAAGGAGCCCAGCTCCATCCTGATCCAAAGTAGGCGTTGTTACTTTGTGTCCCCTTCCTCTGCTCTGTCTGGAGTCACACTGCGCTTTTTCTTAATCTTTTGTGCTTTCGGGTTTTGCTTCTGCTATTATTCCTTCATCTTCAGAGTCACTCTGCCTACTGAGGCCTTATTCATCCTTCAAGTCCTATTCAAATGTACCCCTGTGAAGCTGTTTCTAAATTTCCTGCTCAGGATGAAGCCATCTGGAAGGTTCTGTCATGGGGTTCAAAGAGCATGAGCTTTGGACTCAGACAGGCCTGATCAGATCTCAGCTCTGTCAGTCTGTGTGACCTAGGGCTTCTTGCTTGACCTCTCTGGGCCCCATCTTCCTTTTTATAAGATAGAAATAACAATGCTGGACTCATAGGATTTTTTTGTGAAGATTAAATAGAATAAGACATATTATGTGCCTGACACATGGAAGATGTACATAAATGTTTCACTTGCTCTCTCTTACCCATTTCTTTAACATATATTTATTTTATTCTTCCTTGATTTAGACTGACATAACGATGTTTCATTTCTACTTCCAACTAGGGTGAGGAAGTATGCCATCAATATAAGGTGAAATGTGAAAGTCAGAGGTCTTTTTTGTTAGCATATCAAGATATTGTATTTTTGTTTCCTATAGCAGGAGGGCAGAAAAAGGTGAGGCTTGAACCTGGGACTTAATTATAAGAAAAAGAGAAGCCAAGAGAAGGTTGCGTTCTGAGGCCAGGCAAATTTGTTATGCCAAGGTCAGGCCCTGGCTGGCAAAGAGTGGGACCCCAAGACTTGGATGGAGACTTCTGCAGAATAACACGGTGGCCCCCCATATCAAAAACTTGTTGCTAATCAGACCAGATGAGTGCAAGGTTGCAACTATGTTGAAGACCGTGGCAAGACAAATGCACCCTAGAGGGTGAGATACTCCAACTAGGATTCAGGGGACTCTCACATCCATGAACTCTTTAGGAACTCAATGATCTGAGGCGTGAAGTTCATCCTCTTCAAAATAAAGGACAAACCATTGTATTTTGTCCTTCCCACCACTAGAGAAGGAGCACGATGCCCGGTAGGCCTATTTTGGGTTCTAGAGGCAGCATATTTTACTCTTGGGAACACTGCTTTGACTTATTTACATGATGACATGAAACCTGGGAACCCTGAACCCTGACAGTCTTGTATGGGGCCCACAGCAGTCACCACTGAAGAGCCACGATACAACCCTGACAGAATGACGTGGCTGGTGACGTCAGCCAGATGATCATGGCCATTGCAGTACTGGCACAATGAACACAGTGGTGGAGTGGCCATGGTGGCTGGGATGAAGGCTATGAATGGGCTCCTACCCCGTCAAGGCAGATCCAGTCCTTGTCACTCTATCATCAACAGAAGTCAATGCTGATAACCTGATATGACATCTGGTGGCAAGTCGATGACATTGGGCGTCTTTTCACCTTGGAAAGGGCTTCATCTTGACTGGAATTGACACTTGTATAAGTTTGCCTTTCCTGCCTGCACAAGCTCAGCCAGCACCACTATCTGAGAGCTTACAGAGCACTTTATCTACTGTTATGAGATTCACACATAACACTTGTTGGACCAAGGAACCTATTTCACAGCAATGAAAGTGTGGCAGTGGGCGTGTGACCATGGGATAAACTGGCCATGTGACATGGTGCACTGCCCTGAATCTGCCCGTCCGTTACAGTGTCGAAATGGCCTTTTGAAAGAACAACTTATGAAATAGCTTGGGGACGATATCGTGCAACATGGGACATAATCCTCCAGCATGTACTGCATTCCCTCAGTCATTTCATAGTGCTGCATCCCCAGGAGGCAGAAGACATGGATCCGGGAATCAAGGGGTGGAAAGAGGAGTGGCCCCGCTTACCATCATTTCCAGTGACCCACTTGAGGAATTTGTGTCTCTCATTCCCAAAACTCTGGGCTCTGTGGGTTTAGAGGTTCAAAGAGAGGGAGCATTTCCACCAAGGCACAAAGAAAGAGTCCCATTAAATATTCAGCGTTGACTGCTGCTTGGCCATAAGAGATTAACAGACTAATAAAGACATCATCATCTGGTAGGAACTGATGAACTCAGTCATCAGCAGGAGGGAGGTCTGCTGTTTCACCATGGGGGCAGAGAAAAACATGCTTGGTATGAGGCGATCCACTGAGGCATTGATTGGTACTCCTTTGTTCAATTTTGGTGTTAAGTGGACAAGTGCAACAGCGGTGACCTGAGAAGGACACAGTGTAGTAGTATTGGTATGACCTTAGACCAGAAGAGGCGCTGGCCAGGGGTTAGGGCAATCCTCAAGGGTGAGCAGTAGAGGAGGGAAATGATGAGTGCCAGTTGCAGCTGGAGGAGCAGATTCAACAGCAGATGCTGTTGTTTCTCTCATTAACCTTCTCGTGATGGTTAATTTTGTGTGTCAACTGGACTGGGCCATGGGGTGCCCAGACATCTGGCCAAATATTATTCTAGGTGTGTCCGTAGGGGTGTTTCTGGATGAGATTAACATTTGGATTCATGGACTAGGTAAAGCTGATTGTTGTCTCTAATGTGAGTGGGCTTCATCCAATCAATTGAAGACCTGAACAGAACAAAAAGTTGAGTAAGAAGGAACACCTGCCTGACAGCTTGAGCTGAGAAGTTGGTCTGTTCCTGCCTTTGGACTTGAGCTGAAACATCAGCTGTTCTTGGGTCTAGAGCCTAATGGCTTTCAAACAGAGACCACACATTAGCTCTCCTGGGTTTCCAGCTTGCCGACCGCAGATCTTGGGACTTCTTGTTCTTCATAATTATGCGAGCAATTCCTTACAATAAATTTCTCTCATTTCTCTCATTCATCCTCTCTCTCTCTCTGCACGCACACACACACACACACACACGCACACACACACCCCCACCCACCCCTATATAGGTATATACATATGTATACCTTTATCTATATCTATATATATCAATATACATAATGTCTATATGTTTCTATATACGTATCTGATTAGTTTTGTTTCTCTGGAGAACCCTGACAAATAGAAATTTAATGTTATGGACTGAATGTTTGTATCTCCTCAAAATTTATATGTTGAAACCCTAACACCCAATGTGATGATATTTAGAGAGGGGGCCTTTGAGAGATAGTTAGGGTTAGATAAGGTCATGAGGGTGGGCCCTCCTCTGATGGGATTAGTGTCCTTTTAAGAAGACACACCAGAGAGCTCACTCAAGTGCTCTCTCTCTCTCCACATGTCTACAAAGAAGAGGTCATGTGAACACAGTGGATGGCAAGTGCCCACAAGCCAAGAGAAGAGGCTACAGAAGGAAACCTACCATGTCAGCACGTTGATCTTGGACTTTCCAGCCTCCAGTGGCCTATTGTTTAGACCACTAAGTCCATAATATTTGTTATAATAGCCTGAGCATACTCATGCACTTATTCTTTTAAGAACCTCCAGGAAAAGAGGCCAACCAGAATCTTGCAGAAGGTGTTGTTAGAACGAATTATAGGAAGCATACATATCTGAACAGAGCAAGGGTGAACAGGGTGGACACTGTGGGGTGCTGCCCACACCCTTCTTCAGGACTGAGGCCCTCAATCCCCCAGCTGCCAGGAATGTTAACTGTTCAGCTGAGTCTCTCTCCAAGCACTGCCCTCAGCAGAAGTTCATGTTCTCACCTAATTTCAGGTCCCATCCCCAGGGGCAGCCTGCGTCCCATGAATGGTAAGTGCGGGGGTATAAAGGCCCAGTCCTCTTTTTTTTTTTTTTTAATTTTTTAAATTTATTTCAGCATATTATGGGGGTACAGATGTTTCTGTTACATATGTTGCCCTTGCCCCCACCTCCCTCCCTAAGTCCGAGTTTCAAATATGTCCATCATTTGGGTGGTGCA
>CAUYSK010034322.1:0-20560 GCA_963575035.1 Avahi laniger
AAAAAAAAAAAAAAAAAAAAAAAGGTTTATGTAATGAAACTTACTGGATTTAAATCCCAATCCCATAGTTTTTTAAATTTAAGTTTCCTTTTTGTTGCTCCTCTGATTTAGAAGAACCCGAAGATTTTTTTCCCCTTCCTAATCCCTCTTCCCCAGTCCCCACCCCTTGGGCACCTGCTGGTTTTCCTTCCAGAAGGTGCCCTTTTCTCCTCTCCTCCAGTCGCCCACCTGCCTGGTTTAGCAACCTTGTGAGCAACAAGCACAGAAAGCCAATGCCCAGAAGATTAAGATAAATGTCAGTTTGTCACAAAGTTCCTCTGGGTCCCCCAGGTCCCTCCGCCTCGGGTGAAACAGACAACTGCTGGCCAGGGAAGACCTTCAGCCGCAGAGACTAAGTAAGTTCCTTCGGTGACCCTCGGTGCACCAGGCTCCACGGCCGGTCCTTCTTACTGAGCGGCCCTGTCCACTGGCTGCTGCTTAAATCCTGCCAAGCACCTATTACTTATTTCAAGATCACTTTCTTGCGTGAAGACAGGCCTGACAGCGTGAACCAGAGTTCCCAGCCCGGGTTGATTGATGAGTGAGAATACAGTTAGATATTCTGAAAGAAGACCTAGTGTTCGATAGATCGAGTAGGGTGACTATGGTTAACAATAATCCATTGTAGATTTCAACACTGCTAGAAGAGAGTAACAAATATTCCTGACATAAAGAAATTTAAGGTGATGGATATCCCACTTAACCTGATTTGATCTTTCCACATTATATGAATGTATCCAATTATCACATGTACCTGAAAATATGTACAGCTATTACGTATCAATAAAAAAGATAAATAAAAGAGTTCTCTGCCTGGAAGCAGAGCACTAGGGATACTGAAATGATCAAGTGAGGACTTCATCATTTACTGGTGGTGTAGCCCAGGGCTTCCAGCTCCAGCTTCATTCCAATCGGCTGAGAGCTGTAAACGCCCCTGAGCAGACCAGGATGTGTGGACGTCAGGCCGAAGCACCCCAGGTGATGGGCACACGCAGTGAGGATGAGAATAGAGTCTATGCAAACAAACCGGAATCCAACTCCAGCTCTGCCACTTACCAGCTATGACTTTAAGCAAGTTCCTTAACCTCTCTGATCCCCAGTTTTTCCTTATCTGGAAAATGCAAATAATTCTCATCTCATAAGAGTGATGGGTGATTATGATTCAATTATGCCACATAAAGCTACAGTGTCTCAAAATGCCGATCCCAGCCTCTGCTGTTTCATCTACAAAATGCCAGGGGTGGGAGGGAGAGAGAGGGAGAGAGATCTGTTGGGCTGTGAAGAGGAAATGAAGATAGGAGGGAATGTGAGTCACACAGGCTGGGTTTTTTCTTAAAAAATGTATGAATTCATGGTTGGCTATAGGCCAATTTACAGAACATCCCATTCTCCTACTCACAGATCAGGATGACTCAGGGCAGCCCAATAAAACACAAGCCCTCGACTGCGGGAGCCAGCCTCTCTCTGCGGGGACGTAAGCCTGGGGCCGCCATCCAATGGAGAAAACCGGGCTGAGAATGAAACCAGCAGCGGGGAGACGAAGATGGGATGTTGACATCGCGGCCCAGATTCAACTGTTGTTTAATGGACGCTCCTGTTGTTCCTGATCTCTGTGATTGCATCGACCGGGGAATGCACGTCCTGGTGCACCGGTCACTGCACACACATGTGTGTCTCTGTTACATAAATTGCCAGAAACAGGAGTGCTGGGTCTAAGAGTGCAGGCATTTGTCATTTTGATAAACATTCCCACATGGCTAGAGATTGTACCCAACTTACTCACCATCCACCAACGGTAGCTGTTTCCTCACACCCTTCTCGACATAGACTGCTATCAAAATTTTTTGACAATTTGGTACTTGAAAATGGCATTTCATTGGAGTGTCCATTGCTATTTCTTTTATTATAACACTATCTCAGTATGTTTAATTGCTGATATTCTCTGAACTGTTTATTTGTATTCTCTGATGATCATTTTCCAATGAGAGGTTATTCTTTTTATTGATTTGTAGGAGCTCATTATATATTAAGGAAAGTAGTTCTTTCTCTGATAGAAACTGGTGATATTTTTCTATTTGTCTTTTTTTTTAAACTTTATGGTTTTTTAAGACATATTCATCAGTCTGGTTATTTATAGCTTCTATAATTCTGGGTTGTTGTTAAGATGAAACCTCTTTTTTTAAAAATTAAGGCGTATGGACACTGATAGCTTTAAAAGCATTTGATGTGGAAAACGTATCATTCCTTTTGGACTCTAGTTCAAGCAACAGTGCCAGCTCCAAGCTCTATATCAGAAGCTTACAGGGAAGTAAGCCACAGTTTGGCACAATATAACCCCACAGCCTGGTCACAAGGCCTCCCTGTCATTTCTGTGGCATTGAGCATGAACTTGTGCTCATTGTTCAGCTGCACATTTGCACTGTTCCTGCAATACAAGAGCCTTGAGAGGAGGACCACGACCAAGGCTGGGCATTCCCGGTGCTGATTAAACTGTAAACAAACACGGCCTGGTACTCCCTCCCGCTCAGGGTAAGGTCTGTGTTTCAGGAGAAGGGTGAGCAGGGCTCAGACAAACATCTTTCTGTACCCCAAAACCATGACTCCGTGAAAAAACATTTCTGAACTACATTGTGTTAATCCTTTTGAGAAACTTCAAGAATGGGTCCAGCTCCTCTGGAAAACTTCTGTGAGTCACCAACCACCCCTCCCGCCAGCCCCATGCCCGACGAGGCCTCTGGGAGGATCCCGGCAGCATCTCCAGCCAGGTCTCTCTTCACCTTCAAAACCACACCGGGCAGGCTACTGGGAGGAAACCCACGACCTCAGACCCTCCCACAGCTGCGACTTCCCAAAAGAGCAATTCCTAAGAGAATGGTGACACTGGAGCCAGACATACCTACGAAGACACCAGGACATCCTCCTTCTAAAAGTCCCTTCTAAAAGTTTAATATGTTGATAGGATCAACATATTAAATCCTTAAGGTTGCAAATACAAGCCTACTTCTTTTAGGTTGTTATTTCTTTTGTGATAATTAACTTTTTTTTTTTCTATAAATGAACTTGGAACTCTTTGGACACCAGCAGTTGAAATGAATAAAATAGGCTATAAAGAGGAAAGAGAGCAGAAGTTAAATAAAAAAGATTCAAAATTAATGTTTCTACTTACAATTTTTAAGTTAAAAAAATTTTTGCAAACTTACAGCAAACTAGGTAAAACCTGGGTAAATGGAATCTGATGAAACAATCTTAAATGATACCCACGAGTGCAGGATGCAGTCAGCTGTAGGTAATAGGCCCGTGAGCACCACATAGAGCTTTGAAATGAACACTCAACCAAATAACATACAACTCAAAGAGCTCTCTCCAAGGAGGGGGCCTGCAGGTGAGCAGCTGTGGCTCAGAGCTCAGGTGAGAGTGTTCATCCTACCTAGCCGAGAGCATGCTGGGGGGATGATGCAGCCTGTGACTGCCCAGCTAAACAAACGCTCTAAGAACCGGCACAAATGCCACCGTTGGGCAATTGTTTGCAACAAGCATGGCCGGCACGGTATGGGCAACCTTCACCTGGAGCACGATTTCTATGTGAAGATGTGTTTCCAGCACAACCCAGGTTACCGGGAGGAAGCTTGCTCTGGCCAGGTCTCCCACAACAGGGGAGCCAGGCTGAAGGCAGAAGAGGGAGCATCTTTCAAAGCGGCTTCCTTTATAGTTGGCCAGACACTACAAAGATGAAGGAGGTGCATATTTAAGCCCTGAGCAGGCTGAGACCCTGTCTAACATCCCCTCCCTGCCCAGTGCCTTGCTCGGTGCACAAAACATTACAGGGGTTCAAAAAACATCTAAAAAAAAAAAAAATCAAGGCACAAACAGTAAACATCCAGCTGCAGCAGTCACGTCCTCTGACCAAACGAACTACAGGACATGCTCAAGCCAAGTCCTGGCAGCTTAGGATCTAAAGGGATGGCGCCACTGCCCTTCAACACAGTGGCTTCTGAACATTCTCGAACTCTGTGCAGCCACAGAAAAGGCTAAGACAGATCTACATATGATATGATCCAGAAACAGTTCCACAGTGAACTGTGCAGTTAAAAACAACATGTTAATAAGACTGTCTAATGTGATGCTCACCACCCCCGGCACACACACACAGAAAGGCTGGGGGCTATTCTCCAAGGGGTCTAGCTAAGTAAGCTCGGGGGTGGAGAGCCTAGCAGAGCTTTTGTTTCCTGGCTCATCCATGTCTGATCGGATTTTCACAATAACGTGCATCATTTTCAATATTATTTAAATAGGTAAATTTCAAAGTAAGCAAAACATCCCACATCTGCCTTTCTTATTACCACACTGGAAAAGGATCTACGATGTGCTGCTCGTTGGCACTGCTGTTTCTTTGGCGTGGGGGGTGCGGAAGGGGACAGAATTGGTCTCTCTTCACTGCTCGATCAAACTATTTTCTTTAATATGTACATTCTAATTTCAACCCAATTTCAGGCCTTGCTTACTTATAGTATTTACAGCCTCGGCAAGCACAGCAACAATATTGGCCCTTCCCTCCCAGTGGGAACACTTTCTATTCGGTTTACTCTGCAGAGGAAGCCTCAGAGCCACACAAATGCCCCCTCCCCCCCGCCCCCGGAGGATAAAGTCAAGCAAAGAGGAAGGTCTCAGCTGAGATTGTTTGAGGATTTTCATTCGTCCACTCATCTGCTGGCTCTGGACGTTTGCTTTTGTCAGGGGGAGGTGTCTAAAGAAAATGAATAAGATCTTGTATGTATACAGCGTTTTAACACCATCGGGCTGTCATAGGGAAACAATGTCTCATGAGAACAAATTATCTTCCAATAAGAGGAAATTAAGTATCAAAATGTATCAATGTCTAGGCCTCTGGAGAGAGCAGTAATAATTGTCCTAATAGCCCTGAGAATAAATCTTAATGTCTGCAAATGAAAATAAACTTTATTTTAACATCACCCCTGACACTTTTCTCCCTGTCTCCTCAATTTTGTCCCATTGAAAACACGCATGGCTTTCGTCTTGTTTTTGTAAGCATTTGCAGACGTTTAGAGACGGCAAAGGAAGGGAAGGGCATTACTGCAAAATGAGTGGATGAATTCCCCACACCATTGTCCTCTGTGGGTGTTCTAAGCACCCCCTACTCTGTTTTAAGCCAGCCACTGCAACATACCCGCTTAGGCAGTCTGCCCACGTTTCTTCCACCAAGACTCCCCGGGCTCTTTCCTCTGCTCCTAGTAGAATTTTTCTATCAAAAAAACAAAACTCAAGCATGCCAGAAAGAAAGACCCAAACCTGCATTTATAAAATTAAAAAATGCTGTTGCTATGGTTCTTTCAGGGACACTATCATCAAACTGAAAAATAATGCTATCAACGTGCATTATTACAAAGTTAGCTACAGGGGAGAGATGACAATAGGAAAGAATGTTTTAAAGACCTCTTTAGCCCCTTCTGAGTTTTTTCCATGTCACAGGTTGCTTCACTAATGTCTCTGCAATAATAAAAACTCCTACAACCTCAGACAGAACCATATGCAAAGGAAAAAAAATGTTTTATTCCAAAGCCAAATATAAATAATTTTGACATGATCCACACCTGTTCCCCATATTACCATGGACATAGGCGACTGTAACAATATTTATTTTTCTATATGAAGCACGTAAGTCTGGAATTCCGTTTGTAAAGAAATCCGAAAGAGTGTTCCAGTTATGGCCTATAAAAATTTGAAACTAAAAATGCATTATAATTCATTTTGTCTACGAAAACACTGGAATACATAAACTACTCCTCATTTGAAGAATTTAATTTCTTCCCAGTATCAGTTAATTATTCCTTTTTAGTGAGTGCCATTTTACTCTGATGATTCTACAAGTTTAGAAATTATTTGACAGAGGGGGGGAAAAAAGAGAAAAGTGGGAAATAGAGTTTAATACTATGTATTGTCTATCTTAAAACCTACTATTTAAAAAACAGGAATTGCTTAAAGTAAAATCCTTCTTTTTTCTGTGTAAGTGTCACTATTTGAGCATGATTAGATACCTGCCAAAACAAACAAGATTTGAATTAACAATGTCCTTAAAAAAAAATTGATAGACTATTAGATTTGTGTACCATTGTTATTGTCTAGAACAAAAATGCACCTGACGATATGGCCACCAGAGGGAGCTGTAACTCCCCAATACACCCCAGCAGGACACACAGGAAGAGCCACTTGAGACTTTGCTAGTTCCACACGCTCCACAAAAACGCTCCCTCTAACGAGGCCCACATGGGCACAGACCCCTCCGGGTGAGGCTTCCCTTAAAATTAAAGGCATCTCTGTTAACTTTAAAGTTGGAAGGAGAGAGAAATAATCTGATGTTCACTCATAGGGAATTTTTATATTATTAAAATTTATAACCTGTATATTTTAAAGAATGTGAGGCTCTTAAAGATACCTATTTATAGAATAATAAAAAAAAAACAGTAAAATTAACGAAATGATAGGGTAAGGAAAATCAGGGCATGTATTAATCCCTTGGACAGCACAAAAGCAGGAAGAAGAAATTCAGCCTAGCGGTAGGGGTGGCCTAGGCAGGGTGGCCGAGCGTCACCAACACCGGCCCGAGAAAGGACAAGAAACAGGTCAGCTGAGCAAAGAGGAAGACGGTGGTGGTTCTGGGCACCGAGGAGGGACAGCACGGTCCTGGGGAACCACAGGAAAAAAGGGGACGCACAGCGGGGCTTCACCAAGGGCCTCGTGCGATCAGTCGCTGAAGGGTCGGCCAGGCAAAAGACCGTCTGCTTAGGTTTGAGAGAATTCTGTACATAAGTGGAGGGACAGAGAGGACAAGGCAGACACAGACACTGAACCAGACACGGAGGCAGGAGGGATGAGAGAGGCGAGGACAACTCCCAGGTCCCAGCTTGGATACCTGGATGGAGGGTGAAGCCATCTGCTGACAAGGATCCTTCCAGAGAAAGAGCGGTTTCAGATATTTTGACGTTCCAGGCCCAGACGCTGCATCTGGGCAAGCAAAAGATCCTGGCCTCACTAGGGATTCATCTCATTTCTAGAACATGATGGTTTGACGATATATTTAATAACAAGAGAAAATGCAATTACACTAGGGGAGCCGGTAAACCATCCTGGAGGAAAGGAGTTTGCAAATTTTTGTTTTGCAGACACTCATTAGATAAAGTTTAAAATCACTCCACCGAAGTGAAAGTCACTATTCTCAATGAACTCCCAAGTGATTCAAGTCAGTAGAAGAAAGTTTTGAAATAATATATAAACGATACTATCGTTTTCTGACTAGAAAAAGAAACTGTGATAAAGTATAAGATTGGCCCATTTTGATTTCTCAACCAGTCATTCCCAGACTCGAAACAGAGTGTTTCTTTCAAACGTTTCTCTACTTTCCTGCCACGAATGCCTAATTTTGAGCACCTAAAAATAACAGTGATTTGAAACAATAATCAGTTCTTCAATAGGGGAAGTACAATAACGTTCCCACAACAAGGAAGGAGGAAAATGCAAACAACCCTTGAAGTATATTTATTACCCATTCCTCTGTTTATGCCAGAAGGAATGTTAGCACACATTCATTAACAATCGAGGCATATTTTATATCTCTTGTGTTGATATTTTACAGTAGGAATGCCGGTTCTTTTAATAATTTACTGGGGAGTTACACATTGTAGATTTCTTATTAAATATTTCTTATACTAAGGTCATAAGTCTAAGGAGTATTCAGTAGGGAAAGCACACAGTATTTTAATTGCAATACCTTCATTTAAATTATGTGTCTAAATCTGATCGTATGCATATATATTCATTGTTCTTTCTTGCTCATATATTTATATGCAAAGCAGTGGGAATAATTTTCTCTAAGACAAAAACATTACACAGTTGCATCCATTTGTAGACCTTAAAATTCACAGTGCATATCTAAAAGTTTCATAAGGTATATTTTAAGCATGCTGCCCTTGAAAAGAAAAAAAAAAAAGAGCTACAATACTATCTAGGAACCCCATTCTCCCAGCCCAAAAGTCAATACTAGCAGAATTACTGACTATCATTGACCGACCAGCAGCTCTATGAGAGAGTTCAATCTGGAAAGCAAGACCAAATAACACTGACACTCCTAGTTCTAAATATATACGTTGTAGAGAATCGATGGCTTATACTGTCAGGGGCTGGCAAACAGTGGCCCATGGGCCACTGGCACACAGACCCGCCCATTTGTTTACATACTGTCCAAGGCTGCTTTTGTGCTACGTCAGAGCCATAAGTCCTGTAAAACTTTGGCTATTTACTATCTGGTCCTTTATAGGAAAAAAAAAAAAATGCTCGCCCTGATTTGGATCACTACCTACAGCACTTAGCAAAGGTTTATTTACCATTGAAAAACCTTCCAGCTCACTTAGTGATCCGGATCACTCTTTATAAAAGAGTCTTTAAAATCTTATCATCCAGGCCTCTCCCCCAAATATAAACATTAAATAATTTTATGAAGTCTATGAAAATGTTTCTTAGAAGATTAAATAATATAAAACATAGGAGATGTACATCTGAAATTTAACATTTTGCAGTTCCAAAGATATGTTTCCGAAATGGATTTGGGATTGTGCATGCCTAAAAGCATGACTTTTAGGTATAAGGAACATTTTCACCTTCAACAGTACGGATGCATAGCGGGTTCCCCGAAGGTGTCCCACTGAGGATGGGGTGGAGGAGAACCATTAACAGGCAGAGCAAGGAATCCCTGCCCCCGTTGGGGGGGAGGGGCCAGCAGCAGTCCTCCACCACCCTAACAGCACCTCTCTCTACTCAGCGCCTTCTGGCTCTGTTCCTGAAGGCTTGGTTGTTAGTTCAATTTTCATAAAATAAATATTTTCCTCATTGTCTTACACATTCAGAACTCTTTTTTCATTTCTGACTCATCCCGAGTTGGCAACATTCCTTTCCTTATACTTTAGCTTCTTACACTCTTTCTACCCCCAAGGGGGAGAGGGGGAAACAGAAAGATGGTGAGAAAAACAGAAGGCATCAGGATAAAAATGCTGTCAGGCATGGGGATGGAGCTGGGGGCACATGCTGAGACCGGTGGCTCAGGAATAAAGGAGAGGGAGGGAAAGGACAGGCAGGTGGCCCTGTGCAAGAGACAGAGGAAAGGACATGGGGTGCATTCAGGACTTCACCAATCCCAGAAACTGGCCTCGTATTTCTGCCCCTCCAGGTGCCTTTGCAATTAAGTCAAAACACATCGTCTCCCCAAAACTTCTCAGCAGCTTTTTAATTTTTCAGTTTTCTCAGGCTCCACTCTGACCAGGTTAACAAAATTTATTGAACATCTACTGAGTGTTGGACACTCTCATCTTCCTAAAGCACATCAAATTCTCTGCCCTACAGGCTCATTATGACCACAGCCTCATTATAGACTCTGAAGAAAAGGAGGGCAGTAAGTCCCAGTTTTCCCCATGCTCTCTGTCAAGACACTTGGTGGGGCAAAGGTTCCTTGGGCAACATCCATATATTCAAGCATCTGCAGTCAAGGAAAAGCAAGCGGGAGGACTCTGAAGAAAGGGTTCTTACAAATCCAACATCAGGCAACGGTACAGAAACGTGACCTCTCTAGCTCACTCCTTTAATTACCAAAATTGGGAAGACTAAAAAAAAAAAAAAAAAAAAAGTTTATATGAAAATCTTTTAAAACTGATCAGATATTTCCTGCATTTTACATTCATGCATACTGAACATAGCACAGTCTTTTCTCAGCGATTCGAGATGACGAAGATCCACTATCGCCACCCCGGCTCGAGCCCTGGGGTCTGACGCAGAATGGAGCTTTGCCTGCCCTACCCATTTACCTGCTCACCACTTCTGACGTTCCTGTCTGGGAAACCGGGTGGGCTGGGCGGTGTGCAGGCTAGGATGGACATTATTTCAAAAGGATGTTGCTACGTTCTATATTTAAAGACCAGGAGGTAAACACAAAAATGTAAACAGTTGTGTGGCTGCTATGGAACAAAAAGGTTTTTATTTATATTTGGGGGAAAAGGGTTAATTACATCATTTTGGCTTTGGGGGGTGGGGAAGAGTATTCTTAGAACAAGCAGTGTAAGAGTGAGGTTCTCTGGGGCTCTCACATCAGTAACTGTACGAGCTATTGGTGCAGGGATTTTAAGACAAACACATTCTGGCCCAGAGGCCATTAGTGTTGATGTTGTGATTCTCAGCAATGCCCTAGACAGCTAAGGCTGCTGAAGCAGGCCTCCAGAGAGAAATGCAGATTTGCAAGGAGCCTGCGGATCACAAACGCAGTGTCTGCACAGCGTAAGGTGCTGCTTTGCAGTGGAGGGAGGAAGAGAGGTCAGTTCTAAATGCTAAAGACGACACAGTGCAGGGGACAAAACGGAATGTAGGCCGTGCCTCAAGGGGCCTCGCAGCAGCACAAAGAATACCCCAGGAGGTGTGGTGGCCGTGGTGGCCGAAAGGGCACAGTCCCACCTAAACCACATACCTGTAGGCGTACAGCCTCACAGGGACACAGGCCCAATGTGTCTAGAGCACCAAGATCTTCCAGAAACCTAGAAATCCTGATTTTTAATATGTACTTGCCCAAACGTTGCTCAGGATTTGTGCTTCTTTGTTTTAGTGCTCCACAGGCCAAATAAACACATATGGGGATTCAGTCTGGTCCACCGGGGCAGCAGCCTGCAAACTTCGGTCTCATCGCTGACCCAGAAGTGCTTACAGGTGAGCAAGGGAATTTCAAGGTATTTACAACAGCCTTGACATTTCTCCATTAGAGAAAGAAGGAGATTTATTTTGTACGATGTTTTTAAAAAAGGAAAAAAAGGAAGGGAAAAAAACTACAGAATTTTCAATCCTTTGGGAGAAAAAGTAAACCAGTATTTAAAATATACATGTATACAGTGCCAAAATGTCACCTCACCAATTACTTGCTGGTCACCTGGGAAGAAAATGTAATTTCACAGACTGCCCCCACATTAACCCAGGGATCAACTTTGGCACCAGGGATAATGGCACAACCCAGATGACGTGTCCCTCCAGATAAACAGCAGCAACCATCTCTCCCCTGAATGTTCACACTAAATTTGATCAAGCCTTTAGATACAACTTCTAATAGACAGCACCGTACAGGAAACACCGAGTGAAAAAAGGACACTTTAATTCATTAATTGAGGGTACCACTAGGAAATGATCAAATGTGGCGAGACCACCTAGCTACAGGTCATTCCAAAGGAAGGCTGGGGGAGCACACGAACTATTCTAGATTAAAAGAGTCTTAACAGACCAACCAATTAAATGCAATACACGATTCTCAACTGAATTCCACTTTAAACGGCCCAGCTGTAAAAGGTATTTTAGGGTCAGTTGGGAGGAATTCAGATAATGGACCAGGAAACAGAGTCCATTAGGCAATTACTTTTGATTTTGTGAAACCAGTGCTGCAGTTATACAGAAATACGTTTTTGTTTTTTAAAGATGTGGGCTGAAGTATTTAGGAGCAAAATGTCATGTCGTCTATAATTCACTTCTGAATACTTCAGAGGGAAAAAAGATGAAGCAAACACAGTAAAATGCTAAGAAATCTAGACAGGAGACTGAGGAAGGCTGGTGTCAGAGAGCCGCCCTTACAGGGCAATAAGTCTCCATCGCCAGGAGACAGAAGGGCTTTTCGCCACGTCCCTCCTGTGTGTGTTTTAAATTTCAAATCGCCAGCTGACAAAAGACAAAATGAGAGCAACCCAAATAGGTATTAATCGATGCTGATGGCTCAACCACACACAATGAAGAACCAACTGCCCAAGAAGTGTCTTGGAACCTTCCGTACGGAAGCATGACATTCTAGAGCTGGGCTGTCTCAGCCAGCACCGCTACATTTTTAAAAGCAGCTTTACAGTCTCAAATGCATCCAAGGTGATTTCAAATGAAGGCACTGATCAAAATTAAGGAGGAAAAGGGAGAGAGATTAAATCTAAAACCTGTCTTTAAATAACTCTTTTCAATGACTGCTTTAAGCCTATGGCAAAAGGTTAAATGTCTTGAGATGCAAGTTTAACTGAAAAAGAATATAGTCTGAAACTTGAAAAGCTATCCTGACTTTAAAGGGAAAACTTTAAGATCTTAATTAGCAGAATTCATCTATTCTAAATCTAATAGTTGATGATACTCCAATTCAAAAGTTTAGTCAGCTAGCATCAAATACAACAGCCTGTTTTTTAAATCTGCTAACAAAAAAGGGGTCAAATCATCAAATCTCAGGTTTTTGGAGGAACACTAATAGACATCTAGTCCTGCGGTCCCCAACCCCCAGGCGGAGGACCGGTAAGGTCCGTGGCCTGTTAGGGACTGGGTTGCACAGCAGGAGGTGAGCGGCGGGCAAGCCAGTGAAGCTTCGCCTGTATTTACGGCTGCTCCCCAAGGCTCACATCACCACCTGGGCATTAGATTCTCATAGGAGCACGAACCCTACTGAGAACTGCGCATGTGGGAGATCTAGGTTGTGTGCTCCTTATGAGAGTCTAATAATGCCTGATGATCTGAGGTGGAGCTGAGGCGGTGATGCTAGCGCTGGGGAGCGGCTGCAAATACAGATTATCATTAGCAGAGAGGTTTGACTGCACAGAGACCATAATAAATCAATTGCTTGTAGACTCATATCAAAACCCCGTCAGTGAGTGGCAAGTGACAATCAAGCTGCATCTGGTGGCAAGCTTTAAGTCAGAATCTGCAGTTAACATTTTAGTCTGTGCATGGCCCGCCCATTATTACACCACTTCCATCTGCGCATCTTTCCTGCACTGCGCACTTGTCTCAGTCACAGCTCTGGTAAGCCCACAAGCTAACCCTAGCACAAAGGAGTGAAAAACTAACATTGCTGGAGAGCTGCTTTGAAAAGGGGGAAAGAGGCCAGGCATCGTGGCTCCTGTCTATAATTCTAGCACTCTGGGAGGTCAACGTGGGAGGATCTCTTAAGGTCAGGAGTTCAAGACCAGTCTGAGCAAGAGCGAGATCCCATCTCTACTAAAAATAGAAAAAATTAGCCGGGCATGGTGGCACATGCCTGTAGTCCCAGCTACTGGGGAGGCTGAGGCAGGAGGATTACTTGAGCCCAGGAGTTTGAGGTTGCTGTGAGCTATCCTGATGCCATGGCACTCTAGCCTGGGAGCAAGATTCTTGACTCTTAAAACAAAAAAGAAAAAAGAAAACGGAGAAAGACCTAATGATGAGACAGCAGAAGACTCTTAAAACTGCCACAAAATAAAAGCTTTAATTTTCTTTCAAATTAAAAGAAAATACCAAGATTCCTACTTAAATTATGGGTTCGTTGCAACAGGTGATTCACATTCTCCAAGCCCAGTTTGTATAATATGTGGCAAACAGCTATGCAACAAAGCCATGAAACCTTCAAAGCTGCTTCACCACATGGAGACCAAGCACCCTGCATTAAAAGACAAGCTTTTGGAGTTTTCAAAAGGAAAAAACATGAACACAAAGAACAGAAGCCATTATTGAAGGCCACTGCTTCATCCAGTGTGTCTGCACTGAGAGCATCATTCTTAGTGGTTAACCAGATTGCTAAAGCTAAGAAGCCCTTTCCTATTGGTGAAGAGTTGATCTTGCCTGCTGCTAAGCACATTTGCCATGAACTTTTAGGAGAGGCTGCAATTCAAAAGGTGGCATATGTTCCTCTTTCGGCTAGCACCATAACTAGATGAATTGATGAAACAGCAGAGGATACTGAGGCACAATTATTAGGGAGGATTAATGAGTCACGGTGGTACCCAATCCAGGTTGGTGAGTCTACCAATGTTGACAACAAGGCAGCAATGCTTGTTTTTCTATGATATATTTTTCAGGAGGATGTGCATGAGGATATGTTTTGGTAAATACTTCTTGAGCACTGTGCTAGGTGCTAGGTGCTGTTGTAGGACAAGGAAAATAAAAAACAAATAAAATATAATCCTAGCCAACAGAAATTAAAAATCTAGCTTGGGAGAAAGAAATAATTCTAAACATAAAACAAGTCAAGCCCACTGACGGAACTATGCACAGTGCTTCCCAGGTGGTATGAGCACGCTGGAGACAGGACGCAGTCTGCTGGGGCCGGGGAGGTGGCCTGTGTAACGGAGGAGATGGGGGCCCAGTTAGCAAGCATTAAGGACAAGCTATGAGAGGAGCCCCCAGATCTGGGAGAGGTTAGGGTAGGGCGCATCTTCAGGAGAGGGCACACAGGCAAACCAGCGTGTGCTGGGGGTACTCTATGTAGGCTTGTCTTGAGCAGGGTTTTACTTCCCTTTTGAGTCTTAGCAGCATTTTACACATGGCCTGCTTTTTTATACGGTTAGATTTTCTTTTGCTCAGCATTTTTTAAAAACCATTTTGGAAAAAAATCACATTGCATTTTTCTCCATTGTACGGATAATAAAGACCGAATGCCTTTGACCCAGGGTGACCACAGTCTCAATTTACATCTTACGTCCTGACATCCCATTCGATTTAGCATTTGTTCCAGACAAAAGTGTCCCGGTTTAGATGACAGATAGTATGACTGCCCTTTCTCGACCTCAAGGTCCGGTCCAAAGGGAGACATCTTTCTCGGCCACTGCCGTCTGCCACACATGCCAACTGCTCGAATGTTCGAGCACAGCAACAGCTCGATTATCGAATCTTCTTCGAACAAAGGTTCCTTTAACAAAGCGAGACTGGACTGGAAGGAGCTGGAAAACGATCTTGTATCCTAAGCCCCGGACTGGGGCAGAGAGGCTGAAAAGGAGAAGGGCGTTTCAGGCACAGGCCTCTCGCGGGTGGTCCGCCAACTGCGGCTGGGAGGGAGGCCCCACGCCCACCACCCCCAGTCCTCTGAGCTGGAGCCACAGGCAGTTTCCATCATCACCTGGGGGGGCAAGGAGAGATGAAGTGCTCTACTCCCCCCACCATCGCCCGCCCATCTCACTCAGCCCCTCCAACCACCCCCCACCTTAGGCCAAGTGACTCCGGCAACCTCCCTTGGAGACAAAGGAGGGGGAGCCCCACCGACCATAAACCCCATCTTTAAACATATCAATGTACCACGTGAAAGTTTCTGACCAGGCCTCTCGTGAAAACCGCCGCCCTTCCTCCCCCACCCATTATCCTGTCTACAGGTTCCAATTCCTATCCAGCCTTCTCTCTGCCAAGGGAGAATGAGGTGTCCAGTCGGGCACAGTGCTGGAGGGGACGCAAGGTGACGAGGCTGGGAGAGAAGGCATGTTTCCTGGTCTGCAGCTCTGCAGGGCACGGGGGACGGCAGAGAACACACGCTACGAAGCCTCCATGCTGTGACTGCCACCTTACAACACGACAGAGCTGCAGACCTCAAGAGTCCCTCTGGGGTCCCTCCCCGACTCCAGCACGCCAGTTACGAAGAAACTGTTATCCTTGTTTTATATTCACACACCAGGACACTGTGGTTTTAAAGGATTTGCCCGAGATAACTTGGAGGGAGAATGCAAGTTATCTGGCAAAATTATAAGGCGGTGACGCCCCAGAGTGACAAGCCAACTTGGCATTAACCCGCACCGCCACCGGGAAGCGCGTCCTTAGGGAGCTGCGGCGCTTCAGAGAAAGCTGACGGCTGAGAGGCACGTGGGGGAGGGTGTGTCTATTTATTAATTTAAGAAAATGAAGAACAGAACCAGCGTTCAGAGTTTCTGACTCACTTTCTGGCACTTGGTCCATGAGGCCACACATCATTTATCTTTCTAATTAACATCTTGAAGGATAATTCCTTTCCACCCGGGCCCCTAGAAATGAACCTGCCTCCTATCATATAAACAATCAAAACTAAAGGTTCGATTTGCTTGCCTCTTCTAAGATTTGGAACCCAATTCCCCTACAACTTTAACCTCAGATCTTCTTAACAGGCTGAGAAATACAATCTGAATCCATTTTACTTTTTTTTTTTTTAAATGAAAGGGTTTGATTTAAAAAAACAAACAAACAAAAATCCAATCAAGTTTTTTTTTTTTTTGAGACAGAGGCTCACTCTGTTGCCCTGGCTAGCGCAGTGGCGTCACCATAGCTCAGTGCAACCTCGAACTCCTGGGCTCAGCCTCCTGAGTAGGTGGGAGAAACACTGCAGGCATGTTTTCCTATTTTTAGTAGGGACAGGGTATCACTTTTGCTCAGGCTGGTCTCGAACTCCTGGGCTCAAGCGATCTTCCCAGAGTGCTAGGATCACAGGAGTGAGCCACTTCGCCTGCCCCCAAACTGTATTTTTCTACTGAAAAAAAAAAATACCAGAACCTAATTTCCTCATGAAATGAGCCCATATGAAGGACAAACCTGTTAACTACTGTTGTGATGCAAACCCATACATACTCCCCACTCCCCTCTCCAAAATGTGGTCCCTGGACCAGCTGCAGCAGCATCACTTACTACATCAGAATCTCTGGAGGTGGAGCCCAGTGAACTCCTTTTAAGAAGCCTTCCAGAGGATTCTGAGGTCCATCTAAATTTGAAAAGTATTTGCCAAGTTCTGCAGAACTCACTGGAAAAAAACAGAGCAAACATACCTGGCTCCAAAGATGTCCTTTTTGGCGAGATCAATCCCGGAAACAACTTTTACTCTGAGAATACGGGACTCTCCCTGTTGGATGGAAATTTAAAAAAAAAAAAATTTTTTTTAACAAACTGATCTTCAATGGCTCCCTCTCACCCAATATTAAAGTCAAGGATTTCTACTCAGCCCAGTACCTGGATACAGAGCAAATCAATTCAAGCATAAGCAATTTTTCCTTATACTGAAGTTCAAAAAGCAACATTCCAGCTCAAAATTCTTTGACTCCAGAAACTTACAGCATCCAGGTTAATTAAACACAAATTTAATTCCAACTAGGTTATTAACATCAATTCTTCCTGACATTTAAAGGAACTATTTCCCAGTTGTACCAAGAGCACAATCATATACATAAAACCACTGAGGGAAATGTCCAAACTCAACAAGTGAGCATGAATATAACAAATAATTCCTCCTTTGAAGTTTATATATCTGTATGTGTGGCCTGGGATAGAAAGGAATTTAATATGGTAAAATATTTCCTCAAAATTACAGTGCTTTTCAAAATGTTGGCATCAGCAAGCAAAAATAATTCCATAGTTCCAGTAAAAAGAAATTAAAAAAATATTATCATAAATGGAAATTATCCCAAGTGACTCAGCAATCAATTGTTCATTTGTTCATTCACTCACTCACCCATTTCTTCATTCATTCCAATATTTCCTAGGCAGCTCCTACACACTAGGCCTTGAAATGTCGACACAAAATGCTCCTGGGTCTACTGAAGGTGGCAGGCAGACCCACAGGACCCTGTGACAGCACCATGCCAGAGGGCACAGGTGAGAGAAGTACTCGAGGGCTGAGACATTCAGGGTAGCCGAGATGGCTTAGGAGGACCGGTAGGCAGAGTCTGGGGCAATTGTTAAGCTTCCTATGTGGATCACAAACTGTTAGCATAAATCGAAATACAGGCTTGAGTCCAAGGTGCCTGTGAACAACGAGATGGGAAAAAATAGATGGCTAGATGGGCAGAAACATCTGGTTTGAGTCACAGACTTCGGAGTTATCAGTGTAGAGCTGGCAGTTGACAGTTTCAGCCAAAGGTTTGCAGAACGTTATCCAAGAAGAGTGAGAAGGAAAAATGGGCAGGGATTGAGTCTTGGAGAAAGCAAGTGCTGAGCGGCCAGAGAGAAGTTAACAGGAAATCCATCTACCAGTATGTTTAATCAAGACCCGGTGAGGGAAAGAAAACCCGAAGGATCATGTTAACGTCGAAGGAGATAAAGACAGGGCGAAACAGAACAGGAAGAACAGGAGGGTGGACCTTTATGAACTCGCTGCACAGATCAAACACACGCACAGTCAATCGGAGCACGGCCTTGAGGTGATTTGCTCTCTGGGAACCTTCCATCCAGCCGTGTGTCCCTGACACAGGCCGCCCACATGCAAACACTGCTAGGCACACGAACACGGTGAAGACGGCGCTCTCAACCTGGGTGTGTTTACGATCTCTCAAATGCGGCCTGCACTCAAGCTCGGCAGCATCTAAAACGTCTGGCAGCCCTCGAGGAAGGATTAGAGATGAAAAGCAGCACCGGCCAAGGCAGGGATAACTGAAACACGACCTTACTATGGCATAAGAGCACCTCGGTGTTTGCAGAAGCACTGGGCTCAAAGAGCTCTTCCCTGGGTTTTTGAGGAACCGCGGGGACACCCCGACTGTGTCTGGCAAACTCACAGGCGGGTGGCCAGGGATTCTTTCTTTAGCACTGGATGCCATGCAGGCCACGGCTCTTTTCTGTTCCTCACAGCAGGCTGTCCCCTGCTGTTAGTCCTTTGATGGCTCCCATGGCCTGCTCAGCTCAAAGGATGTCACAGTGAAATTGTTTTCTATACACAGTTCAAAATTTGAAAACACGCCTGAGTGGAGTTCTCTGTTACACGTAAGAAGAGTATGTGGCCCACTCGTGCCCATAGTATATAAAGTAAAAATCATGGCTTGAAACAAAACCCTTGTCTGCCAGGCTAAGGGATTCAAATTTGACCTGAGAGGCAATGAGGACTCACTCAGAAGAAGAAATGGATGGCAGGTGCATAGCTTGGGTGTTTGTCTCCCCAAACCTCATGTTGAAGTTTGATCCCCAGGTGTTGGAGGTGGGGCCTGGAGGGAGAGCCCTCATGAATGGCTTGGTGCCATCCCTGTCCTCAAGGTAATGAGGGAGTTCTTGCTCTTAGTTCCTGCCAGAGCTCGTTGTTAAAAAGAGCCTGGCACCTCCCCGCGCCCACTCTCGCCATGTGATCTCTGCACACACGGGCTCTGAGTGGAAGCAAATCCAGGCCCTCACCAGATACAGATGCGAGTGCCAGGCTTCTTGTACAGTCTGCAGAACCATGAGCCAAACAAACCTCCTTTCTTTATAACTTACCCAGCCCCAGGTACTCCTTTACAGCAATGCAAAAATGGGCAAAGACAATAAGAAACTGCTAGAAGAGAGGCACCTAATTTTTGTCTCCCTACTTCCCCCACCTGCACTCTCTACCCCTCCTGTCATCGCAGATACTTCAAACCAGCAATTCTGCCAACGACTGCCGTGCAGGGGGGAATCCCACTGCAACCCACAGAGGGTGGATACTGTTGAAGCCAAGTGGCAAATCTCCAGGCCAACCCTTGCAGGCGGCCGAAGGAGCAGCAGATGTCTGATCTGGCCGCAGGAAGGCTGACGTGGCTTTAAGGAGCAGAATTTGGGGTGTCTGCTAAGCACCAGGTCCTGCCTACGACCCGCTGAGATCCAGCAGCAGTTCCGTCCGCACGCCGTAGTCTCACTCTTGTAACTGGCCAGAAGGAGACAGAGAAGCAACGGTGTCTAGGAAGGAAATCCAGGTACAGTCACTCACAAGTCACCGCACAGAAGATGAGAATTCTGGTGAGAAACTATCTCCTTCTTGGAATTTTCAGAAATCCTGGGTAGACTCTTGGATGTTCCACGAACTTGATAGGGGCTCACTTAAACCAGAAATGGCTTGGAAGGAATAAAGTAAGTATTAACACCTGGTTCCCTGATGTCTACATTAATGTTAGGTGAATGTTCTTACATTTGGCAGGCCTACCTTCCAAAAGTAGGCAAAATCAGGCCACATTTATATGAATAAATGATTACAAATAAATTTAAAGGGTAATTTCTATGAAAATTTACTCCTGTTCTAAGATCTAAGGATACAGCAATAAAGAAGACAAGACTACCCTCCACACACACCCCAGCCAGACTATTTTCTGGTATATGAAGAGTACGTTTTATAAGGGCCTTCAACTGTGTGGGAAATAGAAATCAGTAGTCTTTCTGAAAGACAAGAGCCATATACACCAAACACCTTAACATTCTGTATAGAATCCCTTTCACCAGACAAAACCTCATTTGGGAATCATTCCCAAGGAAAGCACAGATAGATGCAAATAAAACAAAAAACTAGCTAAAAGGATAATAATCAAAGCATTTTTTAAATTTAAAAAAACCTAAAAGCCCCTGAATAGTAGACAGCTAATTCCATGCAACAGGCTATAACACTGCCATTAAAAGCAGGTGAGAACCCACGAGGACATTCCTTCATTCCACAAGTATTCACTGAGCACCCACCCACGTGCCAGACATGCTATCTGAAGACAGAGTTATGTAAACAAGACAGAGTTCCTGCCTCAAGGAACCCCGGATCTAGCAGGCGGACTGTGAATGCCTAGTAGTTCCAACAAGCACGAGGATTTCTGACAGTGGTAAGTACTTTGAAGACAAAATGACAGTCACACAAAAGCAACTGAGTAGAGAGAGAGGGGTGGAAAATTTACAGTTGGGTGGTCAGGAAAGGCCTTTTTGGAAAGAAGACAGGAGCTGAAGGAGGCAGAGTGAAGAGGCAGGGCCGGATTGGGCAGGGCCCAGACTAAGGTCCCCAGGGGGAGGGGGG
>CAUYSK010034323.1:0-41261 GCA_963575035.1 Avahi laniger
TATTGCACCATTATCTCATTTATTCCTTATAACTCAGGGAATTTGGAATGAGATTTCATGGGGCACATAGCAAATTGAATGAACGAATGAATTGTATCCCACCTGAGCTCAGAGTGGTTGACTAACCTGCCCAAGTAAGCAGTGGCACAGATGAGCCCAAGCCCAGGTTCTTCTGACTCCCCGATTCCTAACCTGGCTCCCTCAAAGCGGGGTACGCTATGGTCCAAGGCCATCTGCAGGAGTGGCCTTTTGTGAACAGGGCAGCCAGGTAAGGCCTGTCCCTGCTGTGTGCCCCCTTCCCCAGGTTCCCCTCCACCCTGCAGTGACCTGAACCTACCCCGATCCCTCCTTCAACTCACAGAGGATGATGAGCGACACCACGAGGGCGATGAGGAGGAGCACACACCCGATGAGCGGCAGCCGCTTCATGCCTTTCCGCCAGGAGAACTTGGGCAGGCTGATACCTAGGAGCGGGGGAGGGTGAGGCTACTTCGAGGAGTCCAGCACAGCGGAGGAGGAAGAAGGAAACAGGGCTTGCCGGGGAGAGCCCCATTAGGACTTCTGCACCCCAGAATAAGGCAGCACCCTGCCTGCTACCAACAGCTGTTCTGTATGAGCTCTTCCTCTGGGCCAGCCAGGCACTTTGCGTGTGTTCTCATCCTTAATTCTCACTGCAACTTTGTGAGCAGTCTTATTAGGCCCATTTTATAGATGGGGAAACTGAGGTTCATGGACATGAAATAGTTTAGCCAAGGTTACTTGGCTAGTTAGTGGTGTGTCTGATTCTAAAGCCTACCACGCCAGAGTACCTCACCCGCCCTTGAGGGGGCAAGGCTGTGGATGGAATCCAAACCTCAGGTGACTCTCCAGAGCCAGATATCATCCAGGCCTGTTTGTTTTGTGGTGGTGGGAAGTCTGAGATGGGAGAAGAGCAAAGTTGGCAGGGACAGAAACAGTTTCCTAAGGTAGAGCCAGTCCCCAAGGCCCACTTGGCCTCTCTGACTTTCTGGTAGCTAAACCATACAATCCACGGTTTGGGAGGCTAGGGGTGGAGGTGTATGCCTGGTCAGAACCTCCCCACTTCCTGTCCACCCCCAGGGGAGCCCACTGATCATGACCTTGCTCTGCTGCAGACCCCAGCTTCCAGGGAAGACTCACAAGGCCACCCAAGGAAGAACCCTGGTCTCTAATCAAGGGCCCTCGCTATTGAAATCAGCTATCTGAGTTGTGCAGCCTCCAAAGTTACACACTGCTGCGTTGGTCCCGGTTTCTTATTGCCTACCCCCTTTGCCCCGAATTTCCCACTGTCTTGAGTTTTCATGTAAGAGTTCCTTTCTTCCCCCACCTCCCGAAGTCCCTCACTGCCCATCCCAACCCCCATCTCCCCATCATTTTCCATTATGAGGAGCAGAGGGTGCCGGCTCTGAGATTACCCCCTGGCCCATGGACTACTTCCCTGTTCCTCTTGTCGTCCCTGAAGCATTCCCCTTACCTGGGCTCTCGCCGATGGCTCTGGTGGCTGGCGCTGACCTGGCAGGAGATGCCAGGACAGGTACAGCCCCCACTGGTGTTGCTCTAACAAGGTACACTCTTGTTGGGGAGGATGTCACGGAGGCCGACCTGGCAGATGATGACCTGCCGGACGATGACCTGGAAGGAGATGCCCGAGCCGGAGATGTCCGAGCTGGAGATGTCCGGGCTGGAGATGTCTGGGCTGGAGATGTCCCAGTTGGAGATGCCCGAGCAGGAGATGATGTCCCTGCTGGAGATGTCCTTGCTGGGGAAGCATTCTGAAAGCAGAGTGAAAAGCATCCCTCAGGCTGCTCCCCTGCCAACGCACCCCAGCCGTCGGCCCTGCTGAGCCGACAGGAGATAGATGCTCTGGGGCCAGCAGCTAGGGGATGAGCAAAGCCCCCTAGACAAGGAAGTGTCTGAGAAGAGGAGTGTGCCCAAGTGTGTCCAAGCATAGACTCCAGCTCCCCTAGAGTCTTTCCCCAACAGGACCTGCAGAGGTGGGCAGAGGGCCGTGGGCCATCTGCCTGGGGACTGGGGGCACCTGCTTAGCCTACAAGTGTTTAGGGAGGGTCGAAAGAAGAGGCTGCTGGCTGGTCACTCACTCTGAGAGCTTGTATCAAGGAAATGTGGCCCCCAGTGGGGGAAATACCTGCCCCTTCTGCCCTCTTCGCTCCCACGCCCAGCATCCCCAGCCCTTTCTTTTGTGTATGTGAGTTAGATTATAAAATATTATTCCTACTACGAGCTACAGTTAAAAAGTGTGAAAAGCACTGCTTAAGAAAAGCCCTGACCTGTCTTGTAACCCACGATTCTCAGCAACACCAGAATGTTTGCGTGTGTGCAGGCCTGCACGCACACACACGCATGCACACACGTGTGTACACACACACCAGGGAAACCGCAGAGGCAAGGTGCGGGAGGAGGTGTGTACGCTGAGCTGTGATTCCAGCACTCCTGGACAAGTTCCTTGACCTTACCCAGCTGTAGGTGGAGTGATTTATTAATTTAGATTTAGTACTTTGATTTATAGTTATAGAGGACATAACGTGCTCTAAGTGCTTTAATGTATTTACTCATTCAATCCTCTTAATAATAGTTCCTTATGAGGTAAGAATTATTATTATCCCCATTTTGCAAAGGGGAAACAAAGGCCGAGGAGTAAAGTGACGTGACGAATTTTCACAGCTAGAAAGGAGCAGAGTAAGGGTTTGAGCCCAGAAGTCATGCTCTGGAGGTTGTGTTCTCAACCTCAGGGCTTTGCTGACTTTTTGAGGAGGGTGACATGACAGAATGCAGCCCCTGGCCATAGCAGGCAATCTATGATGTCAGTCCTGTTCCTTCCCTGGAGAGCCCTTGGGGTGCTCCAGATCTGGGAGAGGGGGCCAGTGAGCAGGCAGGAGTGATGGGAAGTGCCTGAGCAGTCACAGGAGGCATCTTCTCACCTCCCTCTTGCCCCTTACAGAGGTCTCTGACACCTCCCACCATCTCTGCCTCTGCAGCCACCTCTCAAGTCCCCAGAGAAGCAGGACAAGCTGGGAACTGGCCTGGCCCATGGGCCACGTCTGACTTCCATTATAATTTCTGCTGAGGACTGATTGGCTGTTCAGGAGGGCAGGTTTCCCAGGGGGGCAACAGGAACTGTGGAGGAAGCCCACCTATGCTCGGGGACCCTGAGCTGAGGATGTGGGAAGGAGACAGAAGGCTCTGGAACTCTGGGGTCCCTGGTGCCTCTGTGGCCATCCCTCATTTCCCACTGTACTTAAAAGCATTTGATGACATTACTGAGCTGGCCAGGTAAACACCCCCCTCATTAGAACATCTGGCCCAAGTCAATGCCATCATCCCTGCCAAGTTGGGTTTTTTGTTTTTATTTTAAAAAATTCCCTCTTCTGGGAGTTCAAGGTGATTAGTTTGATGACTTTCTCATTTTTCTGGGAGCTGTGGGATGAATTCAAGGAGGAATCTTGAGTTCCTGAGTGCACTCGGCTTGCCAGAGGCAGGGACCAGGAGTGGCTCCCCCAGGAAGTACGGGGGCTACTTGGCAGACGTGGGTCCCGACGCCCCAGCAGCTGAGCAGGAGCACACGTGTGTGTGTCTAGGGACCTGAAGGGCAGCTGCTGCTGACCCAGGAGACCCAGGGCTGAAATGGCCATTGTGTGGAGGCTTGATTTCCATAAAAAGGAGACAGGTTAGTACCTGGCAGCTTTAAGGGGAGCAGGATTGGGATTGGGGGCAAGGAGGGGTGGCGAGGATGCGTAGAAATAGAGAACCCATCTGCAGATAGCACTGGCTTTGGAATCAGGCAGATCTGGGTCCCAGTGCTCGGTCTATCACGGAGTAGCAGTGTGACCTTGGGCCAGCCACTTAGCTCCCTTTTTCTTCATCTGTAAAATAGGAATGCTGACCCTGAGGACCCAATGAGATCACGTAGGAGAGCTCTTGCCAATGCCCGGCACTCAACAGTTGCCCAGGTAACGCCGCTCCCCTCCTCTTTGTCTTGGCACACACAGCCCCAACCGTGCTGAGATTGAACAGCTACAGGGCACGACCAAGAGGCTGAAAGGTGTGCGAGCTCATCTTAGGGAGAAAGACAGTGCTGGACAGAAGCCAGAATAAGGTCCTTTAGTCAGAGGGACAATTTCCCAGCCGTGTGAGGCCCTGAGCTTCCCACCAGTGGTGGCCTGAACCTTGGCCTCTGCCAGGGGTCCTGGCGTTGTGGCACTTCCGCTGGCACCTCGTGTCCGGCCCTGCTATGCTCACACAGTAAGTCTTCCCCCAGTTCAGGGGGACTCCCAGAAGTCGGTACGATAAAATGCCAATAGCCCACCCATGTGGCACTTACAGTGTACAATAAACTTTCACATCTGTGACCTCATGAAGTCATGCCTGCATCCCTGGGAGGCTGGTACTTTTAGAAGCCTATTTTACATATAAGGAAGCCAAGGCTCAGAGCTTGGATTGCTTAGAATCACACAGTCAGGATTTTACCCCACGCTTATCTGCATCTGAGTCCACTGCCCTTCTTCAGTTAGAGGAGCCTCCTGGGGCAGTCTTCTCCCTGAAACATGTACAGCGTGGTCATTTTGCACTTGTGACATGGCCTAAGAACTAGACCTGGGGCCCTGCAGGGCTGGGAGCACCACTAGGAGCCTGGGGGTGGGGCCCTGGGGTTCCTACAAGGATCTTGATCTTGTGGAACTTTCCAATGTGACCCATGGTTGGGTCCTGAGTCCTGCCAGGCCTGGGCAGAACCTAGTGACCTGGAGCCAGGGTCAGGGTGGATGTCAAGCACTCTGGGTTAGAGAGACCATGCTGGAATCCAGTCCCGCCTCTAAGCCAGCTGGGTGACCCCGGGCAAGTGACTTCACCGCTTTACCTCTCAGTTTCCTTATCTGTGAGGTCGAGCCAATCACCTTGCTTCATAGCATTTAGTCACAGATGATATATGCAGAGACCCGACACACAGTGTGGGCTTGGTTAACTTTAGCTGTGATGGTGCGGTTTGTTTATCAGTTTGTTTGTTTGTTTAAGAATGCTGGGCTTGAAATAGAAAGATCTGTTTGAATATGACTGCATCTATCACTAACTGGGTTACCTGGAGCAAGTAACTTAACCCTTGAGAACTGCCTTCCATATGTGTAAAATGGGGCAAATTTTACCCCCTCTCCCCAGATAAATAGGGAATATACATGAAAGAGCCTGGTCTATAAGTGTGTGTCAAACCGTGATAAAGATAACAGCCCACCAGCTCTTTGCCAGAACCCATGTCAACCTCACAACAGCTCTTTGCACGGGTGTTGCCAGCCCTGCTTTATAGATATTGAAACCGAGGAGCAGAGAGGTTAAGACCATGCTCAAAGTCACACACCAGGGAAGCAACAGGGCTTAGATTCTAACCAGGCCTGCCAGGAGCCAGGAGAGCCTTGACCAATGTATCATGAATGTCCACAAGAACTCCCTGTCCTTCCTGAAGACAAGGCTTGCGGTTTCACACCCACTGATGCATTCGATTCCCACCAGGCTGCCAGCTAGCAAGCTGGGCAGGAATTACTCTCCCCAGTTTATGCATGAAGAGCTGGGGCTCAGAGGGGCTAATCAGCATGCCTAAGCCCCCTGAACTAACTGGTGGTCTTCAGGAACTCTAACACAGTCTTCTAATTGCCAGCCAAGTGCTGTCTCCACCTGAAGGGGACCCTGTGATCCTGCCCCTGTCCCCATCATGAGAGGCTGAAGGAGAGAGGGTGGAGAGGCCCAAGGGGTGAGGCCCAGAGGAAAATGGCAGGGAAGATTGGGAAGTGGAGTGAGCAAGGGTGTTTTGTGAAAGGAGTTGGACCAGAGAGGGAACTGGTGTTGGGTGGACAGGGTGAGCAGCCAGGAGCAGCTGGAAAGGGCATATCAGAGAAAGGGCTGGAGGCCCTGCGGACGGTCCGGGGAGTGTGCAGCCCCAGTCTTGGTAGAGCAAGTGCTCTGCTGTCGGAGCTAACAGGAGGCAGGTGAAGGGCGCCTGCTTCTCAGGCCAGGGCCAGAGAGAGTGCTGGGACCCCAAGCACTCTGACTGAGAATTACTCTTGAATGGAACTTTGAGTCCCAGCAGGGACATCAGGATGGAAGGGCAGCCCTAAGATCAGAGAAGAGGAGCATCCAGAGCAAGGCCATCTGCCCCAGCCCCTGCCTCTGACCCTCAACCTGCACCATCTCAGGACAGTCAGAAGCATTTTCATCTTCAGGGACCACCAGAATAGGAGGTTCCACAGCCTCCCTTCTTTAGGCATTTCACAGCCTGCTGCTCCACCCTGCTGGAAGTTCTTCCTGATGTCTAAACCACCATAACACTAACTCATTTCCTTTCCTCACTTCTTGGAGGACAATTGCTGAGATTCCAGCCTCCCACTGGAGGCCTGACCTCACCCTCAGAGCAGGTGCCTTGAGCAGATGGAGAGTAGGGAGGGGCGGAGACCTCTTGTCCAAGGTCCCGAGCTCCAAAGGGCAGAGCCAGGACCAGAGCCCCAGCCTCCCAAATCCTGGCCTTTGCCAGTGAGCAGAAGACCCAGGAATGGAACTCAGATGACCAACTCCTTGATGTGCCCCAGCCTCTCCACAACCTGTCTGCAGACCGAAGGCTTCTTAGCCTGCTCAGGGACAGGTGCACAGGGCAGAGCAGGGGACTATGGGTGACCCTGGGCCATTTCCCTGCCTAACCTTACCATTCTTTCCTGGCCCTGCCTCTCCTCCCCACCTACCCCTGGGATTGTCTCTGAGGTTGTTGTCCCCTGGGGTAAGACAGTTGGGAGTCCTTACCATGCCATGAAACAGGCCCACACCCTGGACCGTCACTGCTGCCACCTGGCTGTGTCTGTGCACCTCCCTGGGATCCTCACCCAAAGCTGGTTCAGCGGCCTGCAGGCATCCCGGGGCAGGAGGCAGCATGGCAGGTGGGCAGGGCAGGGGTCCACGGGAAGGCAGTAAGGGACGGGCCAGGGAGAGAGCCGAGGAGAGCAGCCCCTGGCTCTGGGACTCTTTCCAAGCATTTCCGTAAACAGGAGTCTATAAGGATTATTATTCCCACTTTACGGACCAGGATGTAGAGGCCCAAAACATTTGTGTGCTTTGCCCAGAATTGCTTGGATCCATCTTATAGCAGAACAGGGACTAAAGCCAAGGCCCTTGCTCCCTGCCCAGTGTTCTCTACACCACAGCTTCCAGGGGTGGCCCCTCCAACCCCCGGGTGAATAGGGCATTTTGACAGTTTATTGTGTCAGACTCTGCTCCTTTGGCCCTTACCTGGTGCGGAATGGGAGTTAGTTAACAAGCCCTGGAGTGTGTCCAGCCCTTGGCCTCTCCTGGGTCTTCTGTGGGCCCAGCCAGTGATGCCAGGGAGGAGAAGGGCCCTGTATGCTGAGTGACACCAGCTCTTGGGTTGCTCCATCTTAATGGTTATGTGGCTGTGCCATGCAGTGAGCCCCAGGCTCTGCACAGACAGTTCTCTAGCCACAGGCAGCAGCCTGAACTCCGGGAAACATGCACCACAGATCACCCAGCACCCAGGCTTGCAGTGAGAATGACCCTGTAAAAAGCTCTCCTGCTAGACCTGAAGAATGTCCAGTAGCAGGAGCAGCACAACAATGACACATCTTCGTAGCCTGAAGACAGATACATTAGGGCCCTTTAAGTCCAGTCTGCCATCCCTTTGTAAAGTGACCACCCAGGGGCAGGCTAGGCATGTCACAGGCTATCAGGACTGGAAGGACTTTGAAAACCCTCTAATCCATGCCCTTTGTCCTATTGATAAGGCCATGAAGGCTCAGAGAGGCTATGTGACTTATCCAGGGTCACACAGCCAGTTTGGGGGCAGTGCCAGTCCTAGAATGCTGATCTTCTGGCTCCCATCCTTGAGCTGTTGTACAACACTGTGCTGTCCCACTGCCCACCCTTACCGACCTCCAACGAGAAAGGACCTGCCCCAGACTTAGGCCCAGGTGGAGAGAGCTGGAGAGAGCTTCTCTCTCCCAGTGACTCTGAGTATTGAGGACATTTGAAGGGGTGGGCCAAGGCAGGACCATGGCTGGCACCCCAGCACTCTGGGCTAGGCAGGAAGAGATGACTCCTCGAACCCCACCAGAAGCACTAGGGTACCAAGAAAGATCAGAAGCTCCCTTGACAGGGCCTAGAACCCCTGCTTGCCTGCTGGGAACCTGGGGGCCCTTGGGCTGTGGCGGGAAGCCCTGACCCCATCCCGGTGTGGACTGGCCTGGCCCGGCCTGGGTGGGAGTACATTATGGCTTCTTCCCTTCTTCTCTGCTAGACAGAGGCTTCGCTGTAGCTCCAGATACACAGGGCTCTCTCCTCTCCCCCTCCCTGACCCCAGAGAAACCCCACAAATACAGGATCCCCCAAGAACACAGGCACATTCCCGGCTGCCTACTCACACCCGGCCACCAGCACCCCCAGTGCACACACAGTGTGAACCTCAGGGACCCCATCAGCCTGCGAGTTGACTGAGCTCCAGACGAAGGAGCCAGAGCGCAAGGCCTCCCCTGCCCCAGGTATGGGAGGCACAGGGGAGCCTTGCTTCTGTTCCTAGCCAGCCGTGTGACCTTGGGGACAGTCGCATCCCTCTCTGGGTCTCGGCTCCTTAATCTGTAAAATGAAGGGATTGGACACTCAGTGGTTTACAAACGGGGTTCCACGGAGCATTACAGGTTCCAGGGAGGTGCCTTGGAGACCAGCCGGTGAGGACTGTGGTGAGGCTCGGAGTCCTCACCCCACCTCCAACAGAGACGATCCACTTTTCAGCTTCATACAGTGGACACCACATAAGATTTCATTTGAATAAAAGAGGCAGCTGTTACAAAGAACTTGAAAATGACTGGCCTGGCTGAGTGTTAAAATTCCTTCTAGTTTATGATACCTCTTACACACATGAAAAAGGCTGGGAGAGCCCTGTTAGACCAGAATCAAAACATTTCCTTGTTCACTCATTCATTCATTCATTCATTTGTTCATCAAATACTTTAAAGAGCATTGGGTGCCCACTACTGCCCATCGGATTGCCCGGGAACTCGCTGCCTTGGTTTCTCCCTGTGTCTGTGCCTTCCCTCTCTGCCAGCACTAGGGTGGCCACACAGTTCAGGACTGGGGGCTCCCTGTATAGTCTTGGGTATTGCTTCCTTATTAGAGGAGCCAGCTCCACCCAGGGCTGCCAAGGCCCCTGTTTGGCTGACAAAACCAGCATTCCCCGTGGTGGCTTCCCTCGTGCCTACCCTATCAGCACCCTGCCCCGCTGGCCGGACACATCCACCCCCGTTGTTGCTATACCAGGAGGAAGCCGTTTTGTCAAAACAAGACACTTAAGCTAAGTGACCGTGTTACATCAGTCGGCCTTCCCGCCCAGCAGCCGGCCGGGAGCCCTGTGCACAGACTCCCACACGCTCATGCTCACATTTGCCAAGTCACAGCGACAACGCAGGGAACGGCAGGGAAGGCTGCTCAGCACCAATGAAAACATGAGGCAGAGGTCTCGGGTGAGGATGTCTGCCTGCAGGGGCAAAGGGCAGTGCCCGCGTCCTCAGAGCACCTGCACTTGGGGGCTGGGAGACGGCAGAGTGACCTGAGCCTGGTCTGCCCTCTTGGGAGCCTGCCCAGGTCCCTCTGGGGAGGGCGCCTCATCCTGGACTGGCCCCGGGCCCCCTGCCTTTCTCACTTGTCTGTGGCATCTGTGGTCTCAGGCTGGTTTGGAACCTGCTTCGCTTTAAGAAGACCCAGTATAAGAAAATCCACTCTGCAGAGGAGTGTTGCTTCATCATTGGGTCTACTTCGGTCTTTCTTTAATAAACATTGCACTTCTCTAAGCATTAAAAATGTGACCCGTTTTGAAAAGGCACCAAATACCCACTATATGTCAAGAACAGATGCACGCACCCCAGTGCAGCGGACCTGTAATCCCATTCTGCATTATCCCGGGGACTGGAGTGGAGGCAGAATGGGGCCTCAGTGGGCAGTTTGTGCAGCTCGTCCAGCCCTCTACTTTGGCAGGTGGGAAAACTGAGACATGGATAGAAAAAGATATTTGTCCAAATTCTGAGGAACCAGGACTAGACCCTAGATGGTGACGGTGACAATGGCGATGATGATGAGAAACCTTAACACTGTGTGAATAGATCTATGTCTCTGTCTATAATATCTGTGCCACATACTATTCGGAATGAGCCTCACTATGTGAAAAACACTATTGTTTTTGTGAGACTCCTTGAGTTAAGTACTATTAAATTAAGCTTAAAGCTGCCTGCTTACATAGTTTAAGCTTGGCCTAAAGGTTTCTCCGTACATAATGAACCGTAGCCTAACTGGATGTGTAAACGAACAACAACCCACTCTTGTACCAATCACCAAGTTTCGGCCAGTCAAAGGCAGCCAACTGTTTAAACCGTGTTCAAATAAGGCAAATGAGCTGTACCCATCCAGCTGTTTCTGTCCCTGCTTCCGTTGCTGTCCGTAAATCCTCTCCGACCACAAGGCAGCACCGGGGTCTCTCTGCCCGTTTCGCGAATCATTCTTTGCTTCATCGTTTTAAACTCTGTTAAATTTAATTTGTCCAGAGTTTTTCTTTTAACAGTACTATTATTGCTGCATTTGAGAGATGAAGAAACTAAGGTCCAGGAAGTTTTAAGTGTTTGCCCAAAGCTGACCCGGAACGTGGTCAGTCCTTGGTCCACCACAACAAGCCCACCATGAGCTGAGCGCCTTCTCCACCCCTTTCCAAGATTCCTCTGAAGACCCACCAGCTGCCACAGGAGCGTCATTAGCCTTAAGCCATGGACCGCCATCTTCCTCACTCCTTTTTGGAGCTGGGGGACAAAACCCACAATGCATCTCTCTGCAGTAATGCCCTCAGGGAGAAGGCACGGCCTCAGATGAGCAACTTCTCCCAGACGGCTCCTATTTCATCAGCCTTAAGAAATTTCCAACTATAGCCCTCCTTGTCCCCACCTCAGGCTCACTCTCTTGGAGGTTCCACCTTAAACAGGGGGTTAAATTTAAGAACCTTAAATAAGGATATAATCGTTCGCTTTTTCCATTCCAAGATAAATTCGGACAATCTTTCTTCCAGAATGAACATGGTGCCTCCCATACCATTTGGCACATAATTCCTAGATTAATTGGGAGTCCCTATTTTTCCATCAATTCTGCTCTCCATCCTGTGCCCCTCCAGCAACCTTCCATGTTTGTCTCTGACCCTGGAAAGAGGAGCTTCCAGGGCAGACATCACCTCCGTCACCCTGCCCCAGGGACAGGCCCTACCATCCACCTCCAATGTGATCATACTTGCCCTTCAGATAGCTCAGCCCTTCTCACCCTTGGGTTTAGGGACTGTCAAGTCTAGGCTCCCAGCAAGTTACCAAGGGGGATGCCCCATGGCTGTGACTGTGGCTCACCTTCCCCATGCCCCAGACACGACTCCATTCTGCCCAGTGCACCACTCTTACTGCTCAACAGAGGCTCCAATGAGCTCCTGAGGCCTAGAGCCAAGTGACTTTGGTGAAGTGGAGACAAGAATCAGAGAGAAGGGCAGGGGAAACAGACTGAGAAAGAGTCAAGAACAGGCTGGAAGAATGGTGGGAGAAATGCTAGTAAAGTTTGTAGAAACACACCTGGGGTTCAGAATGGACCACAAGCTAACCAGAAGCCAAAACATAGGATGAGCTGATCTTTCTCAAACCTAGCCCATCCTTCCCAGAGTTTCAGACTCGACCATATCAGTAAAGTACAAAGAATGTGAGAAAGAGCAGAAAATAAGATGTAAGGAGAAGTGTGAGCACAAGAGGAATTTCCTGGCAGAAAAGGAAGCAGAAACGCAATTGAACAAAATTTCTGGAAACCTTCATGTGTACATGAATGGCTTTTCCACAGAGGACAGACTTGCTGCTCTCTACCGCCCCTAAGAGGAGAAGGAGACTGAGGAGGAGGAGGAGGAAGAGAAAGAGGAGGAGGAGGACAACTTGAGTTGCAGCAGAAGGAATTGTGGTTAAACATACGGAAGCACTTCCCAAGCATGAAGGTTATTAAACCTAAAAATAAATGAACCAAGGAGGTTGAAACATACCCTTGAAAATCTTTAAGGGACATAGAAAGTCACAGTTCTCTGGGAAGGGTTAGGAGACTAGTGAAGGGGTTAGACCAGGCGACCTTGAATACCAGTTACAATGCTTTCGATTCTCAGACCAACAACAAGGAGATGAAAATAAATGAGATCAGGTTAGATTCTCAAGCAGCACAGTGGGCGCTTCAACAACATGGATGTCCGGCCGAGTGTCCGCAAGCCACAGAGCAGGAGCTCAGGACTCAGCCACACAGCCCTGGGGGTGCTTGCTGACCAGACCCCAAACCCCATCAGCTTCTCCTCCCGGGGGCTCCTTCTAGAATCATATTGAAAGGAAGCCAAGAAACCTGGATCCCAAGTAGCTTCAAACCAGAAAAGGCAACTCAGTCTACCCAAACCTGGGGCGCATGGTGGCAGCCCCACCTGTCTTCCAGCCCAGGCTGCTTCCTCAGCGCTGGGAGAGTCTGGCCTCAGGCCGACGGACACACTCACCCGGCTGTCCCTCTCCATGGTCTCCGAGGGATGAGTCTTCCAGGCTCAGCTGATGTCGAGGAGAAGATCCATGTTGGCCCCTGGCTTCCCAGGCATGTGGGGAAAAGGGGTTTGGAGGGCCGAGGGCCGGCCCCTACCGAATGGGGCGGGGAAGCCGGTTGGGATGTGTGAGGTAATCCCCAGTATAAACAACACAGAACTTGCCAGACCTGTCCCTCCGCCCCTCAACCGAGGCCGTCCCAGTTACTCAGAGAATACCGGAATGTGAAGCTACCTTTACTCTTGAACCACCCCCGCTGAAGCAGCCGGGAGGGTTCCGGACCGCCTCTTTCAGAGGGGGATAGATTCTGAGAGAAAGGGCTGAGGCCCAGTGAGGATGGTCTTAGCCCTCTTGATCTGACCCCTTGAAACAGATGCTCCTGAGCCCTCTGAGGTATGACCTTGTCTCCAGAGAGGATGACCCAGGTCAGGGACAGAGCCCCAGCCAAGGCAGGACAGTGTGAACCTTCATCTCCAAGGACCACATGTCCAAATCCCAAATCAGGGCACGAGGTCTGGCAGTTTTATTTTCCCGAACTCTGGTTATTTCTATGACAACTCTTAATGAAGAAATTAAAATCAAATGACCTTTAATCATGTACATAATGAATAGCATCTACTGAAAACAATAAAATGTTATAAAACAACACTCCAAAGCCAATTAAAATAAAACATATGAATGAAGATTGTTCCAAGAAATATTGGGCTGATTCATGGTCCCATACCTATACCCCATTCTGATCTTCAGAGTCAAAAGAAGTAGAGGAAGAGCTACTGCAAAAGGGGCGCTTAGCACCTCGAAACTCGGCAGAGCTGCTGCTCAGAACTGCAAAAGAAGGAGATTTAGGTGACCTTTGGGAAGAACTTTTCTGACTCTGAGTTTTTGGAGGCACTAAGATTTTTAGAGTTTGAAGGAAGCTCACAGATCATTAGTGGGTCAATCTTCTCATTTCACAGAGGAAGAGACAGAGGGTCAGAGAGACTAAGGAATCAATACGAGTCACATGCGACAAACAACAACAGCAGCAATAGTCAGAAGGTGCTAGGTAACCTAAGAAATGCTTTACATACATCCTTCACACAGTCATTCAACAGGTATTATTGAGTGCCTCTGTGTGCCCGGCATCGTTCTAGCTGGGATTGTGCAGTCGCAAGGGGGCAAGGAGATTGGAAAAAGGAGCCAGGAAAGGGCAGAGCCAAGCTAGGGTCAAGTGCAGAAGTCAAAGGCAGGGACAGGCAAAGACCCCTCCCACCCCGACCTTTGGCATTAGCATTTGGGGGTAGGAGGAGGCCGCCAAAAATCAATGAATTAGAAAGTAAGAAGTGCTATTCAGAAGAATGAGGCAGGGAAGAGATCAAGAAGGCGGAGGGTGCAGACACGGTTTGAAACAGGATGGTCAGGGAAGCCCTCTTCAAGGTGGCACTTGAGCAAAGACTTACAAGAAGTCACTACTATCCTCTTCCATTTACATTCATGAAAGCGGAAACTTCTAGCCCAGGGTGCAAACTGTCTGCTCCAGCATAGGGTGTCTTGAGGGAAATTGAATGCAGGGGCAGAAGGGTGGAGGGGAGAACTTCTGGAGGGCCCAGGCAGGTACCCTAGAGCTCTCTAATCTTGGATTTTTTTGGGGGCCACTTCTCTGGCTCTCCAAGAGGGCAGAACTTAGCCACAGGCCAGATCCCCTTCCTGCCCCTCCACCAGCTCACCGTGGCAGAGGCCCCCCTCCCTCCTGTCATCGGTCCTGAGGAGATGCCGGCATGTGTCCTCAGCTACGCTTCCCAATCTCTTAGGGAGATGCCCAGACCCTGTTTGGCCACCTGCTTGCCACGGAGCTTTGGCATGCCTAGGCCAGACCTAAGGGTCCCCACTCCATTTCCTACGCTGGCCACTAGCCTCAGAGGGTCACCCTCAGCCTCCTTCCATGAAAATCTCACAATCTCTAGAAAGAGCTCAGGCTGGGTGTTCTGAGCAGTCAGGGGGAATGGTAATCCTCACTCCGAGGGAAAGGTCAGCAATGTGAACTTGGGGGTCTGCAGATTACCATCTGGAGAATGGGGTCAGCACATTAAACCAGAGAACATGCCTGGCACTGGGCACTGCCAGATGGATGGGGGCAAAGAACAGAAAGGCAGGGCGTCCGCCACGGGAGAACACACAGGGTACGTGCTGGAGCTGGGGGTAGAGGGCAGGAGCGGGGACATTAGGCATGACATTCTTTGCTGGTAGAGTTCCTGTTTCCAGGAGGAAGGTGCTGGGCAGCACAAGACCTGGACTCTTCCCCCAGAAGAGCTGGCCTTGGAGGCCTGCCCCTACCCTTGACTTCCGCACCTGACCCTGGCCTGGCTCCGCCCTTTCCTGGCTCCCTTCCTCCATTCTGCTTGCCTTCCTCCTGACTGCACAATCCCAGCTGTCTTCTGGCTTTGGTCCCTGCCCTTCTCCCTCCGGCTCCCTGGTTGCCTTCTGGAAAGATGCCTGCCAGGTCCACCCTTGGCTACTCCCCACCCAGAGGCTGTCAGCAGCACCTGGGACCCCCTTTTACCCTCCGAGTGGACACGGTAGGTCAGCTATCAGACACCCTGGTCGCCTTCCACCTGGGTCATTTCCATCTGCAGTGGAGGGAGTTTGCCATAAAAATCATGTCAGCCATGCAAATAAGCAATGTCACAGCCACCAGCCAAGAGAGTGAGGAGTGAAGGACTCTCACTACTGTTCTGAGGCCAAAGTCCCCGCTCTCTGCTCCCATGGCTGTTCCAGCTGCCGCTACCCAATGCCTTGCTCCTTCCCAGGGATCCAGCCTGGGAAATAGCACTCTGGGCCACTCTATTCCCAGCCTTGTTGTCACCTCCTTAGTTCCCACCGCAGGCCGAGCTCTTCTTTCCCAAGTCCATCAGCAGCCTCCCTCTTGAATTACCTCCCAGCTCCCTCCTTGGAGCTCCTGAGTACCCCTCCCTTCTCTGCACCCCACTCTGAGCTTCCCCATCACTCCAGGCTCAACAGATGGGCTTCCCTCCAGGCCTGGGGCAGCCAGGACACAGAGGCCAAGCAGGGCAGAGAGCAGACGCTGAGCTCACCCTTAAGGGAATGAGTCACCCGGGACACTGAGCCCTCCCCAGAGTCTGTACTGCCCCCACTCCAAGCCCAGCACTCTCTGGCTCCAGCCTCAGGGAGGTCTCTCTGTTCCACTTCCCAGGCAGTTTGGGCCTCTCTCCACCCAGGCCTGCGGAAGACTGACTGCTGTCTCTGCATTCCCTGCACTAATGGCCGGTTCTTCCTACCTTTCCTGCAGGGCTGGACGAGAGTGAGCACGTGAGACATCTACCTGGGCTGCGTGATCAAGGAGGGTGCCCAAAGAATCAAGGTAGAGCGTATTTTAATGCAATATTTAAAAATCAACATTAATGCAAAAAGTCCACAATAAACAAAATATTGAAATTTTAAATAAAGACAGCATCAGCTTTTCAGCCAGATTTTCGCCTCCTTTTTTATTACGTACGCGTCAGCAGGACTCCGCTCTCCCTCCTGCCTATTGCTTCTATTTTCTGCAGGCTGCCACCTTGTAGCCTGGCAGGGAGACAGAAATCAAGGGCCAGCGAGGCCTCCGCCTTGGGGGTGAGTGCCCTCTGCACAGAGCAGACCCCAGCCCTAGAAAGAGGTTGTCACTGTGAACATCCAGTGAGTGCTTTCTTTTCCGTGCAATATTACTTCATTTTGAGACTTCCATGAATCCGCACGATCTACATATTCTTTGCTGTGGCCGAACAGGATCCTTAGAATTAAGAACACACAGTGCCTGTCTGGCCATTGTCTGGCCATGGGCATCTGCTACCAATCTGTTCTGAAATTTGTTTTCTTTTTAATTAACAATGCATCAATAATAAGCATACAATTAAATGAGTAAACAAATGTATACACCAGTGAAACCACCATGACAATCCATATCTAGAATATTCTTATCCCCTCAAAGTTTCCTCCAGCCTTTGAAGTCAATTCTTCATCTCCCTCCCCCTCCACCCCAGCCCCAGGCAACAACTAGTCTGCCTCTTGTCACTAGAGGTTAATTTTCGCTTTTGTAAAATCTCATATAAATCTTCCCAAAGATTTAACCCTGATCTCCGAGCACAGACCAGTGGGGTCTCTGCCCCAGGACGCACAACAGCTGCTTGGTTGGAGGCTGTGTCTCTGGGTATTGTAAGAGGAGGCCAGGTAGGGTGGAGGAAATTTTTTTAAGGCAGGAGAAAACCGCCCACAGTCCAAACAGAGCTTCTAGGCCCCGGCTGGCCTCTCTGCCAGCCCTAAGAAAGGCTTACAGGGGACAGTGCTGGTGGGGCAACTCTGGGGCCCCTGTCTCCAGCAGACGCTGGGCCTCACCACTGGATAAAGGGGAAGGGGAGGGAGAAAGGACAGGCACACCCAGGAGGGGCCAGAAGATAGACACTGGGGAGACACAAGGTGGCCAAAGGGCCACCCAGTGATCCCAGCAGGTCTGTGACTCGGGATCTCGAATCCTTAATGCAGGAGCCATAGTATTTCCCTGAGCCATGGAATTTACTATCTCTTTGTGTCTTGTTCAGGACATGGGGGCAGAGAGGGCCAAAGCCCTGTTCATCTCCCCATCATGGGCATAGCCCTCATTGCACCAGCAGAACTCCATGGTCATTGGCAGGACCCCTGGTACCGTGAGCACACATGGGCCCCCATCCCCTTGGAGAGCCGACGTGGCCATGGATGACGAAGGAGGTGGCCTCCGGGCCCTCCCAGGCCAGAGCAGCTGAGCCCTCTGGAGTGGACCCTGTGTGCCAGCCCCGCACGGCAGCTGCCCGTCCTGTGCCTAGCTGGCTCCGGAGGGTGGAAAATACCGTCACTCCATCAGGGCACAGTTCTGGGCACCTCACTGTTCAGGTGCCACCTGTTTCCAAGAAGGATTTGGTGCAGCCGCTCTTCCTGGTGATTCTCCAGACCTGTTTGCCCGTAGTTCCTACTTCTCCTCTCTGGGGCCGCACAGCGGAAATCAGATCCCACTTCCCTGTGACAGCCCTCCTCACACCTGACGGGACAGCGTGGTGACCCTCGGACTCTGCACTTCTCCTACATGAGCACGCCCGGTTCCTCCCCCTGCTGGTGTGAAGCGGTTTCAAGTCCCCCCGCCTCAGTGGGTTTCTGCAAAACAAGGCCCACAGACACTGCCACCCTCCTGAAGTGTGGCCCCGAGCCAGGGAGCCCCACGGCCATATTTACACAGGCTCCTCTGACTCTTTAGATAAAACTCAGCAGGTGTTCACTGGAAATACTCGTTGGGCTGCTGCCACTTTTTCCGCAGAAGAGAAGCAGCTGCAGAGAGACCAGCGATGCTGGCAGACAGGTAGGCACGAAGCCCAGCACTGGCAGACGCCGGTCCGCTTGCACACGCTGGAGTCAGATATTCGCAGAGGAAGTCGGGGTGGATGAGTAGCTCACTACTCCGACTACGAGAATCCCACCTACAGACAGGAACGGCCTTAACTCCTTTCTGACCACCTGAAAAGGCTTTCTCAAGGACCAGGTGAGATTCCAAAAGCTGCGTGGAAGATAGAATGACATTCAGAGCAGTGAGAGTCGAGTGGTTTGCAGAACGGATTTTGCGGTTAGACCACCATGGAACCCCAGCTCTGCCATGTATTACCTCTGTGTCCCTGGGCAAGTTACTTACCCTCTCAGAACCTTGGTTTCCTCATCCCTAAAACGGAGATAATGGTTCCTCTCAAATAGAACATTTATGTCCATTCGGTGGAATCATTTTGTGTAACACATTTGGCACAGGACCTGCGACACAGTTCCCACCAATAAATAGTGGTCATTAGCATATGATTTTATACACACACAGACACACACGCACACACGCAAGGTCTGTCTGGAAAGTATCCAGCCATGTAATATGAAAAGTAGAAATATTTATCGAAGAAGATACAACATACAAGAAACACTGTACACAGGACAATGACCCCTCAGTCCCCATCAAAGTAGGCACCTTGGGACCTCACGCCGTTCTCCCAGCGTCTCTTAACCTAACCCTACACGGCCAACATTCTCAGGTGTTCTGCTAGTTGCAGGCCTTCCAGAACGTGGATCACTTTCAACAGATTCTTGACTGTCTTTGAAGCATTTGTGCCACACTTTTATTTGTGCCGCACTCACTGCATTGTCCCTGAAAGCCTTCTGAACCATCCAAATAGTTTCTTTGGAGGAATGTTCGGGCTTAACGCAAAATCTGATGCAGATTCACTGCTCTACTCGCTCCGTCATTTTGAATGCGACGGCCACACAGTGCACGCGCTCACTCAATGGAGTGGAGTCTAGCGCCCACTGCCCAGTACAGTGACCTCGTCATTGTTCACACATGCGCATCCCGGTCCACTCCCCTTGGCTGCCAGGTTACATCGGTGTCACACAAACCATTCTCGTTATATTACCAATGGCTGGATACTTTCCAGACAGACCTCTGTATACATAACTATATATATAGTTATGGTTTGAACAACAGATAGTACTGTGAACAGGAGAGGAGAGTGTTAAGACATGTGTTTTGAATCCAAAGCACAAAGAGAAGGATTTTTTGCTGGAGATTTGGTGGAGAAAGCCCTGGGCTAAGACTTTGGGACTGGGCTTTTGTTGGGGCTCTTACTCTTAGGCAGTGCGACTTCTTTCCCCACGGCCCCTGGACATCAGCTTTCTCATCCTAAAAAATCAGGTCCCTTTCAACTCTGGAGAGACTAGATGTCTCCAGTTAGAGAGTTTTGGCACAAAAGAAGAGAGTTGACAAAGGTGATCGGGTAGTCTGGAGTTCTTTGTCAAATAACCGTGAAACAGCATCTGAGAAGGGGAAACAGAGTCACGGTTTGCAAAAGAAGAAAATGTCCCTGAGAATTGCCCAGAAAGACAGGAACAGAAGGATGGTCAGAATCAGACTAAGCAAAAACAGGTATAATGTGCAATAAATAAAAATTACGAAGAAAAACTATATGATAAAAATAAAAGAACACCAGGAAACATAACTCACATTTGCAAAACACTGGCACGTGTATTATTTCATTTTGTCCACAGAACACAATTCCATGCAGTTATTATTACCCTCCCCGTTTTTCAACAAGGAAGCAGAGACTCAAAGAAATATATTTTCCAGACCATAAAGGAAGGAGCTAATTCTCATGTTAATTGAATTGATGAATCCTAAAGACACGTTTTCTGCCTCTACATCAGTGTTCTTACCATGACAATGTCAGCTGTAATAGATGTGATGGATCAATCTTTTAAAATTTTCTTTAATGTCAATTTACTGTTTTGATAATACATTTTAAGATGTTAAATGTGTACATTCTTGTTAGAACCTTTATCTATACTCTTTACAACTCAGAGTATTTGAAAAGAAATGCTTTATTTTTATGCCATTCTTCTCCTAGGTTCATTTCTCAGCTGCTTCAGATGTGTTTTTATCAGAGCAGGTGATAAGTGTGAAGTCACTGAAGGTGAATTCCTGCAGGTCCCCAGATTAATCATGTTGTGTTTTGCCAACTGTCACCCAAAGACAGACATTTATATTGTTTGTTTAGTGAAAGGGAAATGTTAGGCATTTTTTTTTTTTGGCTTTTTGAATGTGAATCACTAAAAAAAAGACAAAAAGTTACCTAGACTTTAAACCCGATTAACATGATAAATTTTAGATCTTCGAGTATACAGCTACATTATTTCATTTCTCTTACAGGTTTTTCAGAGTTTGAAAAGAAAACATGAGCCTTTCTGCTTTTGCAGTGCTCTAAAGATTTCTTCATTTAGAACAAATTTCATCTAAAGGAGTATGAGTTTTTTCTGTGCGCATAGAGAAGGTGAATGAACATCAAGGTCGTTTCCTAACCCAAGTGTTTACATTCCTGCTCTAGTTCTCTGTGCACTCAGCATCCATGACTTAATCCGATTCGGAGTGGGTAGAGAAATTTATACACACTGTGTCAGACTGGCAGGCAAACAGGGCCAGGAGGCTCTCTCCAGCTGAGATACCAAGGGACATTTCATGATATCTTCCGGTGTGATATTATTAATACTTGGAATATCACATTTGCAAAGCACAATCTCTTCCTTTACCTTATCTGGCCCTTAGGACCATCCTCCAAGGTAGACAGGACAAATGGCATTCTCTTAAAGCCCAGAGAGCCTTGACAACTTGCTCAAAGCCCCAGGGCTAGCGGCTTGGCTGAGCCTGGCTGCAGTCGAATTGCCTCCAAAGCTGCGCACTTCACAACATCAGTGGGACATTCCAAACAGCCTTAGAGTCCCCTACTAACTATGATGGATATTAAATTCACAAAGATACGAACGCTTCTATTGAACCTATTTCTATTTCCAGCCTGTAGCATTTCTTAGGGACAATGCATCATGACAAGCCATGGCTTGGCTACTTCCCAAAAGTGGGGCCTTAGCCCACCATTTACTTTAGTTCTCTCAAGTGTGATCCAGCAAAGATGTCTGCTCTGCCTGTGCCCTAGAGATCAAATGGTATCGTGAGATGGCTTTTAAGAAACTCTGAAGTACTTTGAGGACATTGGACATTTTTATTACAGGTTTAAAACTCTGTGCAAACAGATTTTCCTACAATCTGTCTTCACACAATACATTTGAGTTCTAAGATGCTCCCTCTTGTAACATGTCAGAATTCAGCTCAGCCTTCGACAGTTTATAGATTTGTGTTGTTTTCCTTCTCAGCCTTAGTTTTTTCACCCTGAGGGCTTGTGATGATTCTAGTAGCTCCTTGTGGAGCCCCCTTAACCATGGCAGGACCGAGTGAGAGGCATTAGACAAGTGGAGGACAAGTTTTCCAGTTCAATTCCAAAATCCTCCCTGAAAACATCCAGGTTCCACTGGGCTTTGGGCTGTGGCCACCACTGGAACACCACTGGCAGGCCGCATCCAGAACTGCCTGTCATAACTCCAAGATCCCTTCTGCACATCCAAAGAGAGGCTCAGGGTCCATGACACTAGGACTAGAATATGAATCATTTGCTGAGATGTGCTCCCTTCCATTTCAGCAAGTCAAAGCCCACTCGGTAAGCCCCTGAATCTTGTTTAATTTTTATACCTTCTGTAAACAACTATTTACTGTGTACCCGTCATGTTCCGAATACTGCTCAGACGACCAAAATAGAGCAGGAACAGCCTGACCTCGTGCACGCCCTCACGGACGCACCCCTCAGTGAGGAGCCTCATTTCCCTTTCTCTTCACCCTCCTCACCTTGGGACGCTGCTGCCAGAACAATAACAGCTAATGTTTATTGGAGCCTCTTTACGTGCAGTGTCTTAATTGTCATAGCAACCTTACCGATAGATATTCTTATTCCCATCTTACAGATGAAGAGGCAACCAAGGCTCAAAAAGGGTGGGTACATTGCCCAGGACCACAGAGTTGGTAAGTGCTGGAAATAACGTTTGCACCCAAATCTGTTTGGCTGCTGAAACTGCTTTCAGTGTTGCTCTGTGCTCTCTACCCAGGCTCCCAACCCAACATCACCTTCAGATGTGGAAATGTGATTGGTCATTCTTCCTCCAGAGAGTTCCTGAAGCTGTCATTAAGGTATGTCCAGACCCAGATTCTTGGGAAGTGTTAACTAACAATGCTTTGTATAGACAGCTTCCAATTTTTCCTGTGGTCGGTTTTTTGTTCCAAACTAGCTCCTTATCTATTGGGCAATATAATACAATGATTAAGAATGTAGATTAGATTATGGTTTTTAGAAAACCCCAAACACGGGCCGGGCGCGGTGGCTCACGCCTGTAATCCTAGCACTCTGGGAGGCCGAGGTGGGCGGATCGTTCTGAGCTCAGGAGTTCGAGACCAGCCTGAGCAAGAGCGAGACCCCGTCTCTACCCAAAAATACAAAGAAATTAATTGGACAGCTAAAAATATATATAGAAAAAATTAGCCAGGCATGGTGGCTCATGCTTGTAGTCCCAGCTACTTGGGAGGCTGAGACAGTAGGATTGCTGGAGCCCAGGAGTTTGAGGTTGCTGTGAGCTAGGATGCCGCCACGGCACTCTACTCCGGGCAAGAGAGTGAGACTCTGTCTCAAAAAAAAAAAAAAAAAAAGGAAAAGCATTCTCTGCTCTGGGGCTGGGGCATTTTCAGGGAGATCAGGCCTCTGGGTGAGTTTCTGTTCCCTTGGATCCCTTCCTCCCTTGTCTCTGCTGCCATGTCCTCTGCCCCCCCTAAATGAGACACCAGGAGGGAGCAGAGGACTGGTGAGTCCTGAAACGAAAACCCAAGTAGATGTGTGCCTGGTCAATGAGGCCATGCTCTTTCCCCTGCCGCCTCCCAGAGCAGCCACCCTCCAATGACGCTCCCGCAGTTGGAACACACATGTGCTGGCACTCAGGAGGGCAGGCTTAACTTTTCCCAATTTGCAGGGAGAAAAAAAGGAAGTAAATAAAAATTCCCTCAGTTTCTCTTCTATACATGTTTTTTTCCTTAAGCTCTGGCTTCTGTCACCCTTACTATATGCACCAGGGGCCAGGTAAGATGGCATCTGAATTAGCATCTTTTGTGCTCAATGTGTTTATAATTCCAAAAAAGGCACCACCCTGGATAGTGGGGCCACCTACCAATTGAGCTGGTATGTTAGAACCTCTGTGGCCATGGGTACCAACCGGGGCATCTTTTGGATAATAACAATAATTTTTAAAATAGCTAATATTTACCACAGGTCACATGGTGCTTTACATGGCTTACCTCAGCCAGTCCTCAGCACAACCTCTGAGGGGGACACAGCCATCCAAGCGGATGACCAAACTACCAGCAGCTGAAGAGAAATTTTTCTGAGCCCCAGAGTCAGTCGCTATATTGAGTATTTCATGAAAAAAACTGCACTGCACAAGCATTTACTCATTTTTTAAACTTGCTTTTAAACCTTAGGAAAGTTTCATGATGGATGTGTGCAGGAGTGAGCCTGTGTGTCTGTGTGGGGTGTGAGCCTGCCTGTGCATATACAGGGGTTGTGAGTGTGCGAGTGCGGATGCGTGTGTGTGTGTGTGTGTGTGTGTGAGCCTGCCTATGCCTATGGAGGGTGTGTGTGGGTGTGGACAAATGTGAGCGTGGGGGGGAAGTGAGCCTGCCTGTGCATCTGTGGGAGTGTGTGAGTGTACAGGTATGATGTACAGACGTGAGCCTGCCTGTGCCTATGGGGGTGTGAGTGTGTGGGGGTGTGTGTGTGGGAGTGAGCCTGCCTCTACGTGTGCACGTGTGTGTGTTTGTGTGGGAGAGAGAGCCTGCCTACACGTGCGTGGGGGGTGTGAGTGTGCAGGTATGGATGTGTGTGTGTGTGTGTGTGTGTGCACCTGCCTGTGTCTGTGGGAGTGTGCGTGTGCGGTTGTAGACGTGTGTGAGTATTGGGGGGAGGACTGAGCCTGCCTAGAGAGGGGGTAGGGACCCTCCTTCCACTGAGGCTCCCAGCTGCCTGCTGGCCAGAGTCCAGGTGTTCCAGAGAGCCCGGGGAAACCAGTCTTGCAAGAACCCTGCCCAGGTCACAGTAAATCAGCCCTGCAGCATGGAAGCAACTCAGAGTGTAACTGCTGGGGAATCCTCCAGCGACACCAGGTTTAACCCCCAGCAGAACAGGCTGGTGACTGCACAGCCAGCCTCTGGGCTCACCTTCCTGCAGAGCCCCATGGCTCTGTCCTGGTGCAAATCCTCTCAGAGGCTCCTCCCAAGGATGCCAGGGATAAAAAAGGATTTCATTTCTCATCAGAGGAGAAATCTCAAGAACCAATCTAAACTGTGTTCCAAAAAGCAGGACACAAAATTGTATGCAGACCATGATTTTAATGTGAAAATACATATGGGCTGCTCTTGGGAAAGAGTGTGGCTATAAAAAGAAAATGGTTTTGATCTTGTTGTTTGTCATAAGATTTTTAAAATTAAAACAATGAAACTAAATTCCTAAAAAAGCTATCACCATATGTCAAAATATTCAAATGGTTCCTTCTTGGTGACAGGCTCATGGTTAGATTTTTGTGCTTTCTAAAGTTCCGGCCAATGAGATGTATCTCTTTCATGGCTGGGGAAAAATAATAAACAATAATAAAAAAAGAAAATCGCCTCATAAATGGAATAAGAACAGAAGTAAGGACCCCAGACTCCAGTCTACAAAATAAGCCAGGAGTCCTTAATGCAGTCTCAAAGCCTCTTAAAACAGGATGTCTTGGCACGCATGGTGTAAAGAGAGGGGTAACCGAGGAAGGGGATGGCAGGAAGCAGGGCACAGTGGGGCAGGTCCTGAGGCCAGCTGTGCCCCCCCAGCAGACACAGGGTCTCAGACAAGGGCTGGATGAAACGGCAGCCACGGTGCCAGAAGGCTACTCCTCACTGTCTTAGAAGAGGGCCACCTTGGACACCTCTGGGGAATTCTGTAACCCTCACATCTCAGGGTAAGCTCTACTGAGAGGGTCAAAGAATCTCTAAAACCACAGGAAGGCTTACAGGGAGCCAGCCCTAGGCCAAGCAAGGCAGCCCACCCCTCTCCACAGGCTGGGCTGAAGGAACTAAGAGGCTCTGCTAAAATCAGTCACCAAGACAGCGACAGAAGCCTGGCCCATGCTCCCTAGCTGTACACACCCTCCCTGGCTATTTGGCCTTTCAGGAACCAGCACACAGGGTGCTCGCTGCCCCTGCCCTCAAGGAGACAGAGGCCCTCAGAGAAATGTAAAACGCTTGACTCCTTCAGAGAGGGCAGGCTTCCTTCCCCTCAAAGATGCTCTTGCTGTTCCATTAACCAGGCTCAGCAGATGACAGCACTAACGTGGGGGAGGGGTGCAGAGAAGGCACATGTCATCTGCACCTCGAAGTCCCTCCAGAAAGGGCTGAACAGCAGTCACAAGAGGCACCAAAGCTAGTGCAAAGGACTCATCAGCTCATTTCTCATCCTACAATTTTTGCCCAATTTATCCCAGAGCAAGAGGAACCAAAGTGAAAAATGCCATGTCTATTGACCCTAGAAGATTCAGCTGAAATGTCACCTCATTTGGAACGTCTTCCCAGACTTTTACTGGCAAGACAAGCCTCCCCTTCCCAAGGAGCCCTTCCCCTAATCCGCTGCTCCCGTAGGGCAGTTCTGTGATTCTGTGTTCCTGTGCACTCATTTATTTTCCAGGTTAAACATCTGTTCAGTACTTCCCATCCTGATCAGAGGTGTGCAGGAGCTGGGCTTCCTAACAAAATATAAGACTTGAGAAGTAAGCATCAGTATGAGCTGAGAAGCTCTTCTAGGGCCTAGACGCAAGGCAGTGCCTTCCAGTACACGAACAAGGTCTGTAGGAAGAGAACTGTAATGGAAGACGCGTGAGGCTCCTCTCAGCTCTGGCTCCTCTGTGGGATCCAGCCCGTGCAGCTGCATGGGGCCAGCCAGGAAGGAGGTGCAGCTGCCCACCGGCTGGCACACACTGGCCCCTGCACATGTCCACACTCCCTGCCCACAGCACTGCACGCACAGAAAGTGAGAAGGAGGCTGGCTGGCTTTGTCAGCTGCCCTTGCCCCACGCCCAGAGCATCAACCTCAAGCAGGCAGCTCCTGTCACTCTCAGATACGAGGATCACTTGAGCCCCCGTGCAGCTTCTCCAGGTCAAATCACTGACTTGAGACTGTTTCCAAGTGGAGCTGATGGAGACCAGGTGGACAGTGGCCTTGGCTCTCCACCCATCTGAGGCTGCCCTAGCTGGGCACCTTGCAGCTAACGTGCCATCCCAAGTCTGTGCTCGGCCCTCACCTTGTCTGACCTGCTGAGGAGGCTCCCAAATACCTTGCCTGCCCCTTGGTCCTTTTTTGTCTCTTTCAAGGAGCCACTTTGGGCAGGGTGCCCTTGACACACTCTTCTACATTCTGCGTGCTCTCGGCTGGCCTCACTCCTGAGCCCCACATGGGCATTTTTCACCTGCACACCTGTCGAGAAGTTACTGCACACGGGTGTGCAGCATCTCAGGCAGCATCTGAGAGCCTGTCAGAAACGCAGCCCACATCCCACAGCCCCTGACTTGAAATATGCACTTTAACAAAACGTCGGGGCAGTCCAAGTATATGTTCAAGTGTGAGAAGCTCTGGTGCACAGCATGTTGAGCAGAGAGAAGGAGCCGATACAAGGTGACACCACTATTATTACCACCACCCCTTCCTCCATCCTCACCAAACTGCCTCTTCACCCTCCTCTCCCTATTGCAATTAAATGACAACCATCATCAACCAGAATCCCAAGCTGGAAACCTCAGACATTCACAACTACTTCCTGGCCCTGACTCTCACATCTCCATAACGATTACTGAGTCCTGTTATTCTGACTTCAGAAGCATCTCGCAGGCCTAACTCAGCCCCAGTGCACTCTGTCTGTGAGCTGTGCACAGCCAAGCTTTGTTTACGTGTCTGTCTCCCTGGTAAGACAGTGAGTGCTATGAATAGGGCTGTTTTATTCATCTCTGATTCCCAACAGCCAGCACAGTGTCTGACACACAGGCTTCAAAAAGTTAAATGTCTGTTGAACGAATGAGTGAACAGGCAGATGGAAGGGGGGTGGGCAGGAAGGATACATTACTTAAGGTGTGTCAGATGACAGGAACCAAAAGTGAATGCAAAAATCATGCAGTGTTTTTTCTTGACTTTTATAAAGTTGTTCCAGGAATAAAATTAAGTAGGTGGGAAAATCTGACATAGCACATGATGGAAATATGGGAGAGTTTTTAACGAAAGTACTTCTAGCTTTTTTTACCCTCCAATTTACACCCCACTAACTTGCTGAGAAGAGCAGTAATAGGTCCAAGGTCACCCATAGGTCAGTGACTGAGCTGGGTGGAATTTACACCCAGGTTTGCAGAGCAGTCTAGGTGGTTATAAGGCGGGTGGGGAAAGATAAGGTGGCTAAAGATGGGCTAAGTGCCTGGGAAGGGCAGGAGTGACCCAGAGGGAGGGGCACAGTCAGAAGCTGGAGGGTGGGTTTCATTGTGGGGCTTGAGTTCAGCCTCCACATGGAGAATTCATTACTTTGCTTCAGGGTCTGGGAGAGGGTCAGTGGTGAAGGCAAAACGCAAACCAGGCCAGGAGTAGCTTCAGGCGCCTTTGTTATAAGATTCCAAGCTGTAGACAAAGCCACCTACAATAACACCCAGTACAGGAAACAGCTCTAGGTGAGGTTTAAGAGGAAGGTCCAAGGTTCAAATAGCCAGAGTCTCAAAGGCCTGAGGGCTTGTCTCATCAACTAGATGGTCTTAGTCCTGAGGTCCTATAGTATCCAGCCTACAGGCCTTGCAGCCTTGCACGTAGCACCAGCTCTATAAATGTCTCATGCTGAGGCTGGGTGTGGTGGCCTGTAAGGCCCAGGGGGAAGGATCACAAGGCCAGGAGTTCAAAACTGGTGAGGATATGCTGAAATAAAAAAATTTTAAAAAAAAGGAAAAAAAAAAAACTGGTGAGGGCAACATAGCAAGACCCTCTCTCTACAAAAAATAAAAATAAAAAAATTAGGCTGGGCACGGTGGCTCACACCTATAATCCTTAGCACTCTCGGAGGGCAAGGAGGGAGGACTGCTTGAGCTCAGAGCTCAGAGCTCAGAGTTTGAGACCATCTCTATTAAAAATAGAAAAATTATACTAAAAATAGAAAAATTAGCCAGATGTCATGACTCATACCTATAGTCCCAGCTACTCAGGAGGCTGAGGCAAGAGGATTGCTTGAGCCCAGGAATTTGAGGTTGCAGTGGGCTACCACGACACCACTGTACTCTACCCAGGCTGACAAAGATTCTGTCTCAAAAAAAAAAAAAAAAAAAGATTAGCCAGGCATGGTGGTGGCACCTGCAGTTCTAGCTCTGGAGAGAATGAGGCAGGAGGATCACTTGAGACCAGGAGTTCAGGGTACAGTGAGCTACAGTGGGATCACTGCATGCCAGCCTAGGTGACAGAGTGAGACCCCCATCTCTCGAAAAATAAAAAAATATCTAATGCTAACTGCCCTGAGTTGAGAGGCAGAAGCAGCTGGGAGGATTGTCTTACTTTTAGGGAGGCTCAGCGCCTCCACGCCTGCACTGACTCCCCGAGCCTGTCTCCAAGCATGTAGGAGCACTTTCATGACTCATGCAATGAAGGAAGCTGTGTAAACTCCTGGTGGCCAAAGACCGCTTACTGGCAGAGAAACTGAGGCACAGAGTGGGTGGGTAAGGAACCATGCATCACACTTGAGGCCCCAAATTCTGCTCCTTGGTCCCTGACCAACCCAGCAATACACATGTCATCAAAGGAGCTCCTTGTCCATCCTGAACAGCTGGAAATCCGAGCCCTGATGATGGTACAACATTCATTTTTCCTTATGCCTCCTCAGTGTCTCAGAATTCATTCTCTCCCAAACCTGAAAGGTATTCATTCACTCACATATTCACTCAGTGACATGCCACTGAGGCCTCACTATGTGCCTCCTGAGAGCCATTCTAGGGGCTGGAGATACATCAGTGAACACAACAGAGTCCTGTCCTTTGGACCTATATTCTTGTGGTAGAGACAGACTGTTGTATCAACACAGTAAATCAGCAAACTACACTAATGCTGGAGTGATGCAAGCTACGAGAAAAAGGAAAACTAGCACAGGGTAGGGGAGATCAGGAAGATGCAGTGGGATGGAGGTGCAGTTTTAAAGAGGGTGGCAGGAAGGCCTCACTGACATGAGGGAAGAGAGAGTGAGCCTTCTAGGGAAGAACATTCCAGCTGGAAGGAACAGCCAGGGCAAAGGCCCCAGGGTGGGAGCACCCTGATATGCTTAAGAACAATAAAAACGCCAGTGGGGACTGCCAAATAGTCACCTACTCATCTGTTCATTCACTCGTTGTTCAACAAACACCTACTGAAGACCCACCTCTTTGCCAGGCACTGACTGGTGCAAACACTCAAGAGGCCCAGCCCCTTACCCTCAAGAAGCTTATAATGCTGCAGGGAAAGCTGGGAATAAAAGGGCCCTAAAAGAGGATTACACCAGGGCAGGACTCTGGCAGAGTAGGCTCAGGGCCTTCACACAACTTGAGCTGGAGGAGGGTCCAGGAAAGACCCTCAGAGAGATGCTGGGCCAGACAGTTGCCCCAGCCCTGACTTCGGTGCTGCTGACTACAGTGGCTGTGCTAACCTTGCTCACTTGTCTTTCTTAGTCAAAAAAACCTTCCAAACACCAGACTAGTAAAGAAACCCTTTTAAGTTGCAGATGTGCACTAGGTGTTTGCCATGTTCCGGGCGGCCTCTGACTAAAAAATGTGAATGCCAGATGGAAAGATCTGGAAGAGGCCACACTGGGAGGAACCCAGAGTGCAATGACTAGTTTTCAGAGACCTCTGGGAACTGGGGGAATTGATGGCGTAAAGCCCCAGGGCCTGTTTGTTAGGGGCGATCGTCACATCACACTCACGTGTCAAGGGCGGCCTGCTGCACTAGGAAGACTGCGCCTGCTTTTCCACAGCATCACCAGCACCCCCTCCAGGGCTTGGCCTCAGGCTACAGGCCTCTGTGCAGTAGAATCTACCGTGAATCTGAAGAGTGCAGCTCAGCAGAGCTCTGGCCTAAGAGATGCTCGATCTGTTTTTCCAGCTTAATGAAAGGGCATTTCTTCACAAGACTGAGCCCGGAAACAGCCCAGGAGGCTCCCACCCAGGAAAGCTCAGGCCTGCGGATCAGGGATGGGAAGCCTGGCTAGGTCAATCCATACTGGTTGGATACAGATCCCAGCTGAGCTGATGGAACGTGCTGTTGGGTGTGTCACAAGCAATAGTCCTAAAGACTATAGAGGTGGAAAGGAGGAAGTGCCCTGGAGAGTCCTAATCAGGTTTTTGACCACACATCATGGGAGAAGTCTTCAGGCCCCAGGCTTTGGGTGAGGGTGGGGCACAGATCCTCACTGCTCTTCTGTCCCCGGCTCAGGTACCTGGGAGAAATAGGTTCCTGGGCCTGCACCCCCAACTCCCCACAGTCTCTGCCACCAGGCATCTATGTCTGTCTAGTCTCTGCAGCGAGGCCACTTCCCTGAGGCTCTCTCCCACTCTGCCTTACATTCCTTAAGTCATCCTCAGCTCCAATGCTGAGATTCAGTCTGTCAAACTTACCAAGGAGGGTACCAACCAGGCCACCCTGGCCCTGACCCCAGCATCTTTTCAGACCAAACCTGGCAAGGCCAGCTCCTCCCTTTCCCACTCAAGGCTGTCCTCCACTCTCCTCCCAGCTAGGGTCCTGACGTCCCTCCTAGCAGCCTCAGCCAGCAGGAGCTCTACCGGCCGTCGGAAACCAAGCTGGGAGGGTGTTTGAAAAGCAAAGTCCCCAGGTTCAGGATGAGATCCCCTCATTCCTTTCTGTCTCCACACTTCCTTTGGCCTAGGAGGGTTCCACTCCATAATTGGCTTGTTTACCGCCACTCTGAGGGCTTCTGAGTGGCAGAGCTGGAAGGAAAGTTTTGTGGGAAGTAAAGAAAGGAGTGTGTGCCCTGAGCTTTGAGGCTAGTGAGTAAACTCTCCCAGTGCCTCTCACTGGCCAAGAATCCAGGTGAGAAAAAAATACAAGGCACTGCAAGGCCAGTGGAAGATTCCCAGGGGACCACAGGAGGGAAGCTTATGTTTTGGCGCCTGGGAAAGACAGAACAATAACCAAAACTTAATCTGCTTGCTTCTGCTGAATAGCTGAAAGTGTTACTTGGCATTGTTCTGCGCAGAGAGCCAAACGCAGACCTCCCAGTTCTGCTTCTGTGGGCTAGGAAGTCTAATGACGTCACTCCCCTGCTCAAAAACCTTCCACAGCTTCAAGCTTGGAGCAAACTTATTGTCCATCCTGGGGCCCCAAACTACTCCAGTCTCTCTCCCACTGACCACTGACTGACCAGCAGAACCAACGTGCCAGCTAGCTAAGCAGGATCACCTGCTGGGTCACAAACACATCTTTTGTTTCCCCACTCAGGTTCTCTGCTTATGGGGTTCCCTCTGCCTCAAGCACCAAGCCTCTCCATCTTTTACGGCTCCCCTCAAATGCTCGCTTCCCTGTGACAGCTTCCCCAGCCCCTTCCCCATCCACCCCATACTCTGAATCTCCATCGCCCTGCAGTTGGCCTCTTTTCAGGCATTTGTGTTACTCTTTGCTGCTTCGATAGCTCCCCGAGGCCTTGCTGTAGCCCTCCAAATGAATGAGCATGTCTTATTCAGCTTTGATTCAGCAGCAGCACAAAGCACAGTCCCTGGCAGACGGCAGACACTTACGAAGTGTTTCTACTGCCCTGAATATAGTTCATCTCAGGGGCATGGGAAGTGATGGGCAAAGGAACACGAGGAGTCACGCAAACAGAACACTAAGCTCAGCAGACACAAAATACACCAGAGAACAAGAGGTGTCACAAAGAAATTTAACCAGGGAGTTGCGTCAGACCTTACCCTTCTTGAACTCCTCCAGCATGGCATCCAACTTAGTGTCATGGAAGACAAAGTGCACGGGGTGGTTATAGAAGCGGGTGATGGTCTTGAGAGGGGTGCAGTCATCAGGGTCCACAAAGGCCAAGTCTTTGACGTAGAGAATATCTACAATATTGGATTGCTCATCTTCAAACACCGGGATGCGGGTATAGCCGCTTTCCATAATCTCCGACATTGTGTTGAAGTCCAGGATGGCATCGCTGGGGAGCATGAAGCAGTCCTGGAGCTGGGTCATGACATCCTCCACAGTTTTGGTCCGTAGTTCCAGGGCACCCTGGATCATATTTAGCTCCTCTTTCACGAGGTCATTATAGGGCTCTGTCACCTTCAACATCTCCATCAGCTTCTCCCGATTGTAAACAGTGCGAATCTCCTGGCCCAGACAAAAGTCCAGGAGCTTGCTGATGGGAAAACTAAGGGGAAAGGTGAGTAGCATAAAGAATTTGGTGAGAATGATTGTGTTGGCTCCTACAGCCAGCCCGTGTCGGGAGCACAGAGACTGAGGTACGATTTCCCCAAAGATGACAATGCCAATGGTGGAAGAGGCCACCGCCATGAGGCCAGAGCCAATGAGGTTGTCCAGAAGGATGGTGAGAGAGGTGTTGACCAGCACGTTCCCCAGGAGCAATGAGCAGAGCAAGTAGTTGCCCTTGCGCCGGATAGGCTCAATCTTGCGGGCATACTTTCTTTCCTTCTCTGTGCCACAGTTCTGCACAATGCGCAGTTCCATGGGGTCCAAGGCCATAAGCCCCAGGTTGAGGCCAGAGAATATGCCCGACAGCACTAGCAGCACCATAATGAGGACAATGTGCAGCCAGAGGGGCAGGAACCTTCCAGCCTCTTCCACCATGAAGAGTAGGGAGTCCTTGTCTGTCCACTTCAGCCAGGGCCCATCGGCCCGGGCCCGGGTGCACAATGCATACAGCTTCATGTTCTCGCTCCTCCGGAGGAACTTGGTGAGCACCACCAGCACGCCGGACGTGTTCCCGCGGCTCACGTTGACCAGCTGCTGGACGACCAGGTCCTTGGTGAGCTCCAGACAGTTGGTGGACTTGTGGGCGGTCTCCGCGTCGTCCACCTCGGTGAAAGAGATCAGGTTGCTAGAGATGTTGCCCAGGCTCTGGCCGTAGAGCCTCAGGTTCACAGTGCTGCCCTCGGACACGAAAATGATGCCATCCGGGTTCATCCCACACGATTTGTTGCAGCTCGCCAGCCTCATGCCGACGATCGCGCCCGGCGGGGGGCTGCCCTGGCCCCGGGCCCCCCGCGCCCACAGCAGCACCAGCAGCACCAGCGCCGCCAGGAGGAGGCGCCCTCGGGCCGGCCCGCCGCCCAGGTGCCCGCCCCCGCCCACCGGCGCCATGTTGCTGTGGCTCTGCCGCCGCCGCTCCCCGCGCCCTGCCGCGCGGCCCCGCTCTGCAGCACCGCTCCGGCCTCTCCGCCGCCGCTGAGCCAACTGCCCGGGCCGCGGGCCTGACGTCAGGTCAGCGCCCCGCCCGCCCCGCCCCGCCGACCCACGCCCCTTATTTGCATGGGAAGCCCCGCCCCAGGGCCGCGGCTGGAGCGCCCGCCCTTAAGGGAGTCCGGGCACTTAAGGTGGAGCGGCGCCGCAGCACGGGAGCTGCCTCAAGGTGTACGCCCCGCCCTCCGCCTCCACGCCCTTCCCCGCGTTTCCCCGGTGCCTGCGGGGGCCAGCTGTCTCCTGCAGAACCTGGTCTCCTCGCCCTGCGTTCCTGTTCCGTGGCTTGCAGGGTCTCACACGCTCGGCTCCTTTCCTGTCCCCAGCAGTCTACAGCTCAGCTTGGAGCCCCTCTTTGCAGGCATGGCGAGAAAAATGCTTTTCCTGATTTTGAAAAAGAAAAAGGGAACCTGAGGGCTTAGGCTGGATTTGCAGCCTACCTCTTGGAGACTTTTCTGGCCTCCTCGCTCCTGGGGTTTTTGCTAACCCTGTCCCAAGGCCAGAAGTAGGTTCTCCCAACCCCAACCCAAGGATGCCTCCATCAGCCAGTGGCTGCCTGGTGTGGAAGGCAGATCTGGGGGACTAAGGTTACAGAAGGGCCAGGTTCTGGCCTAGGCTTATCCCCTGTCACTTCCATTTAGGCACAATATTTATTGAGCACTTACTATTAATATGTGCCAGGCTCTTTGCTAGGCTCTGACAATATAGCAGTGAATAAGCCAAAGTTGCTGCCCACTGGATTTTACAGTCTAGAACAGAAAACAGGTGGTAAACAAGTAAACACATAAATAATATTTATTTAATTCTCCCAACAACCCTAAGATGTAGATAGCATATTATTTCCATTTTACAGTTGCAGAAATTGAGCTGAGTCACAAATCCTGGTCCCTCCAGACTGTCACCTCTCAGTCTGTTTCTTCATCTGTAAACGAGGGTAAGAATGATGATACAGCACCACCACACTGAGCTTGTGGGAACTGTTGGCCTAGACGTTGAACATGACAGGACAACTCTTTGTGAATATTCTTTGGCTATGTAGTAGTAGTTGTTGTTGCTACCTGCCCTTCCAGGACCAAACCCCTAACCCCAAATTGTGGTGACTAGCCAGCTGGGGCAGCAGCTTGTGGAAAGGAGCTGACAGGTGTGGCAGCAGACCTAGCCCTGAAATGACTGCTTCCTGGACTACCTCGGTGTCAATCGACAACTATGAATTGAGCACCAAGCACTCAGGTGTGTGGGTAAGACTGCAGCTGCCCGCCCTGTGAGGGGGAAGGAGATAGACAGACAAACATCCTTACAATAATTGCAGAGGTGTGCTGAGAGGATCAGGTACTGGGTTGACCCATGGGTCTAGGAACAAGACTTTTCCCAGCTCTGGAGACACAGAATCCACTTTACTCTCTTGCTGCACCAACGCTTGTGTTTATTTTTATTTTGGTATACTGTCTGCTAATAAAAGCAACAATCAGTACCGACCAGAAAGAGGCTAAACAGAAAGGAACAGTCATACAGTGTTGTGGGAGAAGCAGTGGAGGTGGAGAGGTCTGATTCAAGAAAGCCCCATTAGCAGGGGTCGAGGGTTCTGCAAACCAGGCTGAAGAAGTCCCTTGCAAGTAAGTGCCTCGCTTCATAGTGAGTGTCCAGCAAGCCACTTTTTCAGGGAACAGGAGTCCCAGGATGGGCACTGGATAAGACAGAACAAAGACAGAACCTTTGACTGTTTCCACCTTGTCTCCACCAACCAGGAAGAGCCACCTGTACTGCCTCAAAGCAAGGGCAGTTCAGGAAGGCTTCTGCACAGCCCTCCTCAACTCTTCCAGCGAGCTTTTAGCACCAGTGCCCTCCTCCACCACTTAGAAACTTTCCCATTCTATTATCGACTGACTGGCTATTTTTATTTTGCCCTTTGCTGTCTGCACTCAACAGCTCTGTACATATGCATTAAGTCTCATGGCAGAAGCCAATGAAGGGAAGGAAAAATATGTTTTTGAGATACTTGGGTTAAAAGTGGGAGCAATGGTAAGGGTCTGCTAGGCAAAAAACATCTTGGTTAAAGTTCAGTTCATCATACCCATCCATGACTACATTGACATGCATGATTAGGTGAATAGAGCAGATCCAAGGAAGTAAAGAAATGAAATTCATCTCTGCCCTTTTTAGGGCCTGTGATCTAGCCAGGATGACAGGACTTGCTCTGCAAAATATAAATAAAATATAACTCAAGAGATGTCAGAGGAGGCACATGGGGCCCAGACTGGAGTCCAGGTTTAGTCGCTGCCAGCTTCATCCCTGCTCAGGACAGCTACCCTTTCCACGTCTGCTGAGTTGAAATACCCCTCCTGCAGAATTGTGGCAACAACATGGAGATAGGGGGCCATTGACATGCAGGGTCAGGAAGCCTGTGGCTCCCCTATTAACCATGCTGTTAGAATGGTAGAAAGCAAATCTGCCAGCAAGAAGCCTCTCTCCTTTGGGGGGCAGGTGAAAGCATGTTTCTCAGAGGGGTCCTGCTCCGTGACCCCTGAGCATATAACAGCATTCCATGCATGAGGTCCTTGGACCTGACCAGTTCTTTCCGGGTGTAGGCCCTATGGCAGCATGTACACACCTCCCGTAATTGAGCACACTCCTTTCTGGTCCTGTGCAGGGAAACAGGCTTAAAGGGTTATTGCCCCTTCACTTGTACCTCACATCATGCTGACACTGGGGATCCGATGAAAAACAAGGATCCTGAATTAGTAACCCGGGATCTAATTTTCCCAGGCTGGCTTCTTAGCCCTCTTCACCCTCTGGGTCTCCAAGATGGGGAGCTCCTGGCGGAGAAGCTGCCCTTCTGCTGGTGGTGCTCAGAGCCTGAGGCCTGCCCTGGCCTCACACTAGGCAGAGTCCCTCAGGTGCACCCTGGGCCCTAGGTTTGGAGAGCCTGGTTGGGGCAGTGGGACAACTTTTCAAGGTTAGCCACAGGCCATCATCAATACATGCAGTGGCCTGTTCACCAGGCCTGTTCCATAAATCTACAATAACCTTGAACATTTGCAGGATACATCCATGTCAGTGTCTCAGGAAGAAAGGAGAAGTCACCTCTCTACAGAAGGACAGAGTGAGCATAGAGTTAGCTGGGGTGGTGCCTTGGCTCAAATCCCAACTCAGGTCATCCCAGCAAGTAGGGATGCGAGGACGTGGGTGAGAGGATGTCATGATTTCTATCTGAGACAGACACTTCATTGAGCCAGAGGAAGGGGTAAGAACATCCGGTCAGTGGATCCAGGCCACTGAAAGGATGAACTTCTGGCAGGAGGTCAAAATGCCAGAGCAGCAAAGGCAAAGGGGGGTTTTTTATTAACTGGGTATATGAGCTTTGAGCCTCCCCAGGCCAAAGGACAAATTGTTCTCCTTCAGGGGCAAGACTATGGGAGGCAGGATGCCCCACCATGGGGGTTCAGCACACCAATTGCCTGTGTGACCTGGGACTCTGGGACATTCTTGACTGCTAAGAGAGAAGACACCTGGTAAGTACTTCACAAGTACCTGGTCCATGGGAAGAGCTCAATAAACATGCTCAGTAACCACGATGATGACAGAAATGCTGCTGCCAGAATTTTTAGAAGACACTTGCAAATTTCCTTAGCACCAGTGTGCCTCTCCATCCAGCTGCAGCCAGTCTTCTTGTTCTTTACCTTCCCTTTCCTCCAGAGGGAGAACATCAGTAAAGGATGCTGGGGGAAGAAGGGAGACACCTAGGACTATGCAAGACCACATCTGGATCCTTGGACCTCCATGGAGAGGGAAGAAAGGAGGTTGGGATGGAGGTGAAGGCCAGGGAAGTGAGCCTGGTAGGAGCTTTCACGGCACAAAGGGGTCAAGCTGAAAAGGCCGCGCAAGTCCGGGAGAGAGGCAGCCTCTCACTCAGCATCGGAGATCTGGCAGGTCCTCAAGGCAAGGCCTGCCAGGGAAGCCCCTGCCAGTACCACGGTCCCAGCAAAGAGTCACTCTTTTATGCTGCCTTCTGTCCCCAAGACTTGCTATTCCAGCAAGCTTTTTCTTCTGCCTCTGAAAACAGACCCTCTAAAGACCCTTTTTTATTTTAAGAGATTGACTATTAATCACTAGAGCAAAACAGGAAAGAGCAAGATAACAAACACTAAGTATTTACAAAGGCTTATGAACGAAGTGCTTGAAGTTGTCACAGTTTCTGACCCTTTTTCTGAGTTGGCAAATGGAAAAAGGCTATAGCAGAAATGTCAAGGGCTCTGTCCCTTGCTAGATGTCGAATTAGGGCAAGGTGCTTCGTTTCTTAGGGCTTTGGTTTCTCCATTTTTCACCTGGGAATCAAGAGACTCTCCTCACCATATTGAAAGGACTGCATGAGCCAGATTTGCAGAGCACTGTTCCATTAATGTTAATTCCTTTCACATTACATCTCATTCATTTATTCATTTGTGTAGTTTTATATTTTTGCTGGGCTTCTAAAATTGCAAAAGTTATACATGTTCATTGCAACAAATTCAAATAACATAGAGTGTATAAAGTAGAAAATGTAAGTTCTCATCCCAGTGCCCAGGGATTGTTTTTCTGTGAAGTATTTCACCACCGTCTGCTTTCTTCATTATCTTCTCTTCCCTACCCTGGGCCAGAGGCCATTTCCCACTGGGTTGAGAGTCCCTCAAGGGCAAAAACTGTGTCATAGTCATCTCTGTATCTGAAGTGGTCAGTATTCCATATGTATTTATGGAATGAATTAGACTTTCCTTAAAAAGGGGTAGGGGTGGGAGGCAGGGGTAGGATATGAGGAAAAAGCACTTAGACAATGGCTTCATATGTAAAATTACAATTCTGTTTCCAGAGACTATATTTACCCCTTGATATTATTTCTGTCCTATTCTAGTTATATTTTTTTAAAAAAAAGCCTGGCATGGTGGCTCACGCCTATAATCCTAGCACTCTGGGAGGCTGAGGCAGGAAGATTGCTTGAGCTCAGGAGTTTGAGACCCGCCTGAGCAAGAGTGACACCTTGTCTCTACTAAAAAATAGAAAGAAATTTGGCCAGGCGACTAAAAATATAAAAAATTAGCTGGAAGTAGTGGTGCACACTTGTAGTCCCAGCTACTTGGGAGGCTTAAGCAGGAGGATCCCCTGAGCCCAGGAGTTTGAGGTTGCTGTGAGCTAAGCTGATGCCACGGCACTCTACTGGGCAACAGAACAAGACTCTGTCTTAATAAATAAATAAATAAAAATAAAATTTAAAAAAATGTCTGGGCCAGGCATAGTAGCTCACACCTATAATCCCAGCACTTTGGGAAGCCAAGGCAGGAGGATCACTTGAGGCCATGAGTTCCAGATCAGCCTGAGGAACACAGTGAAACCTCATCTCTACAAAAAATTTTCAAAAATTAGCCAGGTGTGGTGGAGCACACCTGTAGTCCCAGCTACTCAGGAGGCTAAGGCAGGAGGATCACCTGAGCCCAAAAGTTCAAGGCTACAGTGAGCTATGATTGTGCCATTATACTCCAGCCTGGGCAGCAGATGGAGAACTTGCCTCAAAAAAATAAGAGATAGATAAAGATTTTTTAAAAATCTAGTCTTGACCCTACTAAAATGATTTCTTGACAGATCCACTATTTGAAATATACTGGTCTCATGTGTCACTCGTGAGCATCCCAGTGGAATTCCCCTGGAGGCAGCCTACAAGGACTGGTGGGAGTTAGAATGCTCTCTGTGTAAGTGGCACCAACACCCATAGTACATGGCACAATCCACATGTGGCAATAAATCACCAGAGGCATTCCATGAGGTGAGTTCCTGACTCCCCGATTTCATTGTGCCCCAGCCCACCAAGATATCAAGATAGCCTTTGAGGTCTCCATCCTCAAGGGTCCAGATTTATTTCCTTGGGCTTGTCCCAAACAACTGCCAAGGCACCAAATACCTATAAGACCTCTAGCGACCAGCTCATCTTGCTGGGCCCCAGGGCCTTTATCTTTAACATAAGAGGACTGGATCAGATAAACAGGTTCTATCTCAATTTAAATTCTTGGATGTATAATTCTTCCTGGACAAAAAAGGAAAGAATTATAACTGATTTCTCTAAGGTAAAGGCAAAATCAGCAAAATCAGATGTAGTGGGCATCTGTTATTTTGATCTGTCAAAGCTTCCTGTCCTCTTTCTTACAAGGAATGGTACCTCCCCTTTTTCTGGGGACCTGTCCCTGTTCCATTTACAAGGGTTCTGGTGGGGATGGGCAACTGACCAGGCACTGACAATCAGAGTACCTCTGACCACAACAATTGACCTAGGGTGGGCAAGGGACCAAGAAGCGTCAATCAGGAGTCTAACCTGGCCTTTTATATAAGGGAGGTTTCCTAAATGGAGATTATAGAAACCTCAAGCTGTCTGCTGCTGTGTCCCCTCTCTCTGCTGAATGCTGTACTTCTGTTCAGCTTCACAACAGCCCTGTAAGGGGCAGGGTAGGGGTATCATTAGTAGTCTCATTTTCCAAATAGAGATTTGGAAAGGTTAAGAAACCTTTTCAGGATCACACAGAAATGGATTTCAATACTATTCAAAGCTGTCTTGACTCTAAACCTTTGTAACTCCTGCACTGCACTGCCCCTCTAAGGACCCGGGTTAAAGGAACAGAATTGCAACCAGTTTATTGAAGAATCTCAACTCAGTGGGCCTTAACATGACATGGTTTCATTTCTTTTCCATTCAAGGCTTTTAACCAATTTCTGCCAAATTTCTCTTTCCCCTCTCTTCTTGAGGTCTTCGATAGATTCCATAGCTTTATGGCTGAGAGCGGTGGCTCATGCTTGTAATCCCTAGCACTCTGGGAGGCCAAGGAGGTAGGATTGCTTGAGGTCTGGAGTTCAAGACCAGCCTGAGTAAGAGCGAGACCCTGTCTCTACTAAAAATAGAAAAAATTAGCCGGGCGTAGTGGTGCATGCCTGTAGTCCCAGCTACTTGGGAGACTGAGGCAGGAGGATCCCTTGAGCCCCAGGAGTTTGAGGTTGCTATGAGCTAGGCTAATGCCATGGCACTGTAGCCTTGACAAAAGAGTAAGACTTTGTCTCAAAAAAAATTAGATTCCATAGCTTTAGTATGATTTTTAGTATTAAAAGCTCAAGCAGGTCCATTAAAAACTGCCATCTCATTTCTGATTTATATCACCTCTATCCCCTCCCTACAATCTGTCTCCAGGTTTGAGAACTAGTTTCTGTTCCAGGGACACAAAAGTGGGAAAGGCTTTGGTCAGCCTTTTGTTTCTCCAATTGCGGCAGTTGGTTGGAGGGGGCAATATGTTTACGTGTGTGTGCATGTAAACATATTGGTGTTGAGTAAAGTAGATCATGGGTTGGTTCTGGGACACTTCCCCCTTCTTTTTCAGGGTCTAACTTCTCCAGTGTTGGGCCTGGTAGGAGCAAGAGGGGAAGAAGGGTAATTTCTCTTTACTTAATCTCCCATAGTTTAACCCCCTGTCCCTTTGTACTTATTGCTGCTTGACCGAGTGTGATTTGTGTACAGATATTGAACTCTTGTAATGGGAGATTCAGCTCAGCTCCTGTCCTTGTCCCAGTTTCTTGTTGTTGGGGTACCCTTTACTGACAGGCAGCCCCTTTTGGGTGACTCCACCCAAGGTTGTAGTATAAACCATTCCACTGCCAACTCCTCTCTCTCTGCCCC
>CAUYSK010034325.1:0-18108 GCA_963575035.1 Avahi laniger
TGACCGGTCCCAGGGGAATAACCGAGCGGCACGCAGAGAGTTGGAGAGTCAATGTTTAATCTCTTAATGCCAGCGGGCCCAGAGGAGACAAGTCTCCAAATTCTGAGCACCTCTTCCGGGTTTTTGTCAGGTTTTATACTCTTTTTGAGGGGTTACTTTTAATAAATCACACACAAGTATAAATGATTAACCAATTAGCAAAAAGATTAAAAGTCAGCCAATTAACAGCAGTTTTTACATTCAGTACAGTCATGATAGGCTTATAACAAACAGTATAATCATACAGGCTTGTAATTTTGTTCAACTGTTTTGTGCTTTTAGCTTGCAGGCTGACAGGTGTCAGTGTCTACTTAGCTGCTTTGTGGTTTTAAGCAGAATCAGCACAGAAAATCCCCTAGTATGCATGGAAATTTCCCTAACAATACCACTTCACATATAAAATCTTAATAGAACATTTTCATTTCCTCACTGCTTGCCTTTTTTGCTATTTTATTTCTACACATGTTTACAAACTCCAAAATCAATTTCATAGTTTTTGCTTATAATGATCATCTTTTTAAAAGATTTTAAAAATACGAAAAATGTATTTTATATTTACTCCTATGATCATCATTTTCTGTGCCTTTTATTCTTTATGTAGATACAGATTTCCATCTGGTATCGTTTTCCTTCTGCCTGAAGGACTTTCTTAAACATTTCGAGTAATACTCGTCTGTTTATTATGAATTATTTCAGGTTGTCAATGTCTGAAAAAGTCTTGTTTTTGAAAGACTTTTGAAATATAAAATTCTACATACATTGTTTTTCTTTCAGAGTTTTTGCTTTCAGAAAGCATCGCTGTGCTTTCTTCCACGTGCACTGGTGCTGAGAAGTCTGCCATCATTCTTGCATTTGTTCCTCTATATATACTGTGGCTTTTCTCCCCGCCCCCGTCCCCCACCCAGCTGCTTTTAAGAACTTCTCTTTCTCTGTGTGTTAAACATTTTGATTATGGTGTGCTGGTATAATTTTCTTCATATTTCTTATGTTTGTGGTTAGTTGATCCTCTGGGATCTAGGGGTCTTTTCATTAAGTACAGAAAAATTTTGGTCATTATTTCTTCAAACATTTTCATGTATATTCTTTCTCCTCTTCTTCTGAAACTCCAATTATACATTTATTTGGCCATTTGTCCTCCAACTCAACCAACGTTCTGTTCATTTTTTATTTTTTCTTCTGTGTTTCAGTATGAATGGTTTCCATTACCAAGGCTTCAAGCTTACAAGTCTTTTCTTTTTCAGTGTCTAATTTTCTGTTTATCACATCCATTGTACTATTTATCTTAGACATACCATTATTATCTCTGGAAGTTTCTTTAGGTTTTTTAATATCTTCCATCTCTATCTTTATCATGCTCATGTTTTCCTCATCTGAAATATACATCTAAAATTTCCTCATCTAAATATAAAAATACAGCCTACGGTTATGCTAACTGTTTTAATGTCTCGTTTACTACTTTTAAAATCTGTGTCAAGTCTGAGTTGTTTTCTTTTAAATATGGGTAATATTTTTCTGGTTCTTTGCATGCGAATTTCTATTAGATATCACACAGAATTTTATGTTGTTGGGTCTTCATATTTTTGGTATCTCTTCAAATGTTTTTGAGCTTTGTTTTAGAATGTAGTTTGATACTTTCTAGCCTTGGTTTAAAAATTTTTTAAACAGGAGGAGAGCGGTGGTCTAGGCCTAGTCTGGCTACAGTACTAAGGTATTGCCTTTCTGAGTATGCTTCCCAGTGCCCTGTATAGTACCAGGTCTCTCCACTGTGGCTGGTGGGAACATCAAATATTCACAGCCCCAGAAATTGTTTTCTTCCTGACTTGGGTATTTTTCTTACACATATGCATTGATCAGGGCTCTTGTGAAAGCTTTAAAGGAATTTTTTTTTATTTATTTATTCAGACCTTTGGCAGTTCTGCCCTCTCTGGTACTCTGTCCTGCCCCTTAGCTGCCCCTTAGCATTCCCAAATTTCCAAATTTGTCTGTTAACTCAGGGTGCCTACTGAGCCCAGCCCGGATTTCCCTTCCTTGTGCTATGGCCTGAAAACTCCCTCCATTCCTTAGGCTGCAACAATTGTAGGGCTCCCCCGATCATCTCCCTTTCTTAGAATCACTGTCTTATATGCATACTGCCTGGCATCCAACGTCTGAACGCTGTTTTATATATTTTGCTCATACTTTTTGTTTGTTCATATTTTAGTGGTTGTAAGGGAGTAGGGTAAATCCAGTCTCTGTTACCCTATCTTGGAAGGAAACAGAAGTGTCCTGTATTGTCTTTTTACTATATTGCTGGATTCAATTTGCTAATATATGTTTGTTGTTTATTTCATGAGAGATGCTGGACTATAATATTTTTGAGTGGATCAGGTTTTGGTATCAGAGTTATGTTGGCCTCATAAAATGAATGAACTATGTCCTCTCTTATTTTATACTCTGGAAGAGTTCATGTATATTTATTCCTTCTTAAATGATCATTAGAATACACTAGTCAAGCCACTGGAGGCCAGACTTTTCTTTTGGGGAGGTTTTTTGTTGTTGTTGTTGTTTTGTTTTGTTTTGTTTTGTTTTTTGAGACAGAGTCTCACTCTGTTGCCCGGGCTAGAGTGTCGTGGCATCAGCCTAGCTCACAACAACCTCAAACTCCTGGGCTCAAGCCATCCTTCTGCCTCAGCCTCCCGAGTAGCTGGAACTACAGGCATGTGCTACCATGCCTGGCTAATTTTTATATATTTTTTTTTAGTTGTCCAGATCATTTCTTTCTATTTTTTAGTAGAGATGGGGTCTCGCTCTTGCTCAGGCTGGTCTCGAACTCCTGACCTTGAGCGATCCACCTGCCTCGGCCTCTCAGAGTGCTAGGATTACAGGCATGAGCCACCGCACCCGGACCTTTGGGGAGGTTTTAATTTTGTATTCAATTCTATAATAGATACTGTGCTATTCAGATTTTCTAGTTCTTGTGTCTGTTTCACAAAGCTTTTTGTTAAGCAATTTGTCCATTTCGTCTAGAGTGTCAAATTCATGGCATAATTGTTAACATTTCATTATTATTTTAATGATTTTAGGATCTGTAATGACCTCTTTTGTTCCTAATTTTTTAATATCATTAAATATTTCCTTTTTCTCTTTATTAGTCTAAAATAATATCCATTTTATTAATTTTTCAAAGAATCAACTATTGTCTTTGTACATTTTCTTCTTTTTCTTTCATTGATTAATGTTCTGATATTTATTATTTTCTTCCTTAGACGTCTTTTGGGTTTAAATTGCTCTACTTCTTTTTTGGCTTCTGGAAAAGGAAATTTAGATTATGATCTTACATCTTTTTTTGTATTAAAATACATTTTTTGCTATACAATTTTTACTAATCATGTATATATATTTCATAAATGTTAATGTTATATTTTCATTATAATTTGATTTAAAATATTTTTTAATTTTCCTTGGGTTTTTAAAAATTTTTATAAATTATTCAGAATGCTTTACCTAATTTCCTATTAGTTGAGGATCTTCTTATCTTTTTCTTATTGATTCCCAATTTAATTTCATTTGGGGAGGGAAATCTGTCTTATTTTAGGTCTTTGAAATGTCAGACTCTATGGCCTCTTTTGGCAGCTCTTCCATTTGCATTAAAAATAATGTATATTTTGTAGTTGTAAGGCACAGGCATTTATAAATGTCATTTAGGTCTAATTGGCTAGCAATTTTATCCGAATCTTCTATATTATTCTGGTTTTTTTATCACTTGTGGATTTACCTATTAACTTTCTTTACTTCTATCTATTTTTACTTCTTTTTCTTGAATTTGTATTATTAGGTGCTTACACATTTAAAACTATCTTCTTGATGAACTGACTCTATGAATTGTTTTGTTTCGGTTTTTTTCCCCAGTAATATTTTGTCTTGACATCTACTTTGTCTGGTACTAGTGTAGCCACAATGATTTTCTTATGATTAGCTTTACATTTTTTTCTCTTTAAACTTTCCACTCATCTATATCCTTAAATTTTAAGTGTTTCTTTATTACACAGCATACAGTTAAAGGATGAGCCATGATACAAACTAGGCAGCTTAGCTTCTGAGTCCACACACTTTATTTCTAAACTACGAAACATCACTGAGAGAAATTAAAGCTCTAAGTAAGTAGAGACATGTATTAATACCATGTTTATGAGTCAGAGGACAATATTTCTAACATGTCAATTCACTGTCAAGTTTCAAGGGTTATTGAAAAGGTACATAAATAAACAGATCAATGGAATAGAGTTCAGAAATAGATCAACACTTAAATGGGCAAATGATTTTTGGCAAAAGTGCAAAGACACTTCAATGGAGAAAGGCTAGTTCATTTAACAAATAGTGCTGAAACAATAGGATCTCCATATCCAAAAAAAAAAAAAAAAGAAAAAAATATCAAGCCACACATGTACCAACACACAAAAAAAAAAAAAACTCAAAATGGATCAAAGACCTAAATTTAGAACCTAAAAGTATCAAAATTCTAGAAAAAAAAATAATTAAAAACCTTTATGGCCTTTTGTTACGTAAATACTCTTGAATGCAACACCAAAAGCAAAACCTATGAAAGAATAAATTGATCAGTTGGACTTTATCAAAATTAGAACCTTTTGCTCTTCAAAAGACATTGTTAAGAGAACTGAAAACAAGCCAGAAAGTGGTTGGTCATGGAGGACTTCCTTTAATGTCGCTGGCACCCAGTGACTCTCCAGGGGATACTGGCAGAAACACTGAAGGTGCAGCAACTTAGTACCAAACTTAACCCTGCAGAGACATAGGAAGACACTGACAGCACGGAACAACAGTACAGATGCTAACCTGAATTGTTCAAAGAGATGCTCTGCTGGGATTGTCTGGTTGATTTCCCTCACTCCCCTCCGCCCCGCTTCCTCTGGGCTGTAGAAGTGTGACTTCACTGAGTTTCACCGTCGCCTGGGTTCCCAATTCCTCCCAAATCCAGAAAACCACATGAAACTCAATTGAGTATAAGTTCCTTCATGAGATACGTGGAAAGTTAAAATTTGAGTCATAAAATCGACTTCTAATGTTATCACACTGCATAGCTCCCTTGATTGCCACTGAATGCATAAAAAGAAAATCAGGAGATCTTCATCGCATACCAGTCTGCAGTGTATTTCCAAAATGGCATGTTCTGAGTCACTGTGATACTTAAAAAGAGAGTAGGAGGAATAAGGCCCAGAGAGGGGTTTTCATGGCCCTAGGTTTTCTGAGTCAGGGGCTGTTGAATAGCCAGTGTTCTGGGCCCTGTCTGTACACACTACAGGGATTAGGAGCGTGGTTAGTTGGTAGACATTTTTCAGTACCAAAGTACTGCTTGTTTAAGGCCTATTCATCACTGGTCTGCCTTTTTCCTATGCAATCCAGCTTACCCAGCCTGAAAGTCAATGTTTGCAACATGGGAGCTGGCCAAAAATGCTGAAATAAGAAAAGATTCTTCCTAAGGAACTAAAACGAAAAATGGTAGCTCTCTCCTATTCCCCTTAAAAAGGAAAGCACATGCAGAGGTTACTTTTCCTGTGATTAAGAGTCTACATAATTAAAATTTTTAAGTGGCTGATTGAAGCATAATGTAGCAGATTTTATTCATCCTTGTATACCTCAAGGGAAATTCCACTTTCCTTTATTACTTTTACTGCATGTGCACATTTTCCCTTAGAAATAAAAATTAAACCCTTGTACAATTGCTTCCAAAAGTATTTTCTCTTCACACTAATAATGGTTTTCATGAAACATCTGTAGCAAATTTAAATGTTCCTTTTTAAAAAATTCAGAGTTATCAAGAAACCGATATAAAATATAAATGTATGTAAGGATAAATAAACATCTGTTGCTAACCACCCATCTTTTAAGTATCAAGGAGCACTCATCTATTTCTTTACCTTCTGGGTGATTACCATGGTCAAAAACATTCAAGAATATACAAAGGATAGGGGTTAGGAAAATCTCGAAAAGCAATTTATTCTTTCTCTTTCATACACTCTCACAGTTCCTTACATGATGTGGATAATCAGAAATTAAGACGTATTTGCTGATACTCTTCACTTTCAATTTTTTGATAAGCTTAATTTATTTTTATAAGCTTTGAGATATAAAATAGGTAGGAATGAGAGAAGGACTTAAGACTGTCTGGGAGGTGTGGTCAAAAAATAACAACAATAACCAACGTTTGTTGAATGCCCACTACTCCCAGACAGTGATCCCACTGAATTCGCCCCTTCAAATGCAGTCAGTGAGCATTTTTGTTCTCACCATTTAATAGCTGCCAAAAGTGGGGTTCAGCAAGGACAAGCTTCTTGCCCACAGCCTCACTTTCAGTAAGTGACAGAGTTATGAACCAAAGCCAGGTCTTCATGAGAAAAGCACATGTATTTTTCTAAGTGAGAAAAAAATAAATTATGGAATAATGAATTGAAGCATTCTTACACATTCTCAATTGCAATATAGAAAATATACTTGACTTATCTCTGCGAGATCAACTTTAGAAAAATAGCTCTTTGAGGAATACTTTATGTCCCAATTGCATCTAAGTTCTACCAATCAACTAGATTGTCTTTTCCTGAACTGTTGATGAGGAGCCTGCTTGTTTTCCTCACCATTCTGCCCAGTGTTCCATTGTGGCTGTGAAAGCAGCGCTTGGAATGTTCAGATTGTAAACATGAGTATATGTAGATCCAAGAAGACCTTGGCAGGGAAAAAAAAAAAAAAATGCTACAACGCTAGATTTAACGACATGCAAAACATCTTCTACAAGGTTCTGAAACTCCCAAGTCATTACATTTTTTGGATGAACCTTCTTATCCACCTACACACATTTAATTTTATACGCTCACTTCATAATATGTTCATTTATTACACATACCCAGTGTACATTTTCCCATTCAATGAATAATATGATTCTTTATGGTTTGGCTCTTCTTCAAATTGGATTAGTTGAAGGATGTTTCAAAGTTAATGACTTTAACTTTCTGAAATAAAAGGCTCTCGCCTAAAAGAAAGCAGCATACCTATATGCACAGGCAAATACACTCATAAATTCCCAAGTTTTTTGACTCATATCCTGATATTATCATGTTATGAAGGAAAAGGTTAGAAAATTAAAAATTTAAAAATTAAACCAACACACAGCAACAACACTACTAATATTGTGATAACTATTGTCCTGACACTCCTCTGGGTGCTTTATATATATTAATTCATTTAATCCTCACAAAATCCAACAAGATAGTTCCTATTATTTTCCCTACTTTATTGATTAAGAAACAGAAACACAGAGAGATGAAGAGATTCATCCAACACTATGTATACAGTAAGTACAGAAACCAGATTCAAACTTATGAAGTCTAGCTCTACAACACAAACACAATGCTTTTTTGTTGCTTTTATAATTTTCTTCCTTTCCCACTCAGTAGAACCAACATAACTTAGATCTCGTGATTGCAGCCAATTTTTATAACTAACAAGTTTGAGTAAGGGGTCTGTGATATTCTAAACTTTGTCTACCTCCAGTTTAGCTTTCAGTTACCTACTGGAATGGAAGAGTAAGAGAATTAAGACTTCCTCCCAAAAGTGTAAAAATATTAAAGGCAAAACAATACAAAAATCTATCTCCATTACATCTTTATCCACCCAGTAGATTTAATCTTAGTCTTTGAAAAATTTACATGCCTACCGAACCAAGTTGTAAAAAGCGATTATTGAAAAAAATCCGCTGTGAATTAATTGAAAAGATTATTTCTAAGAAAGTGTTATTATATTTCAGGTAGGAAAAAAAGAGTTTTCTCACTATGGTCTATCTGTGTTTCAGTCCACCTTAGAAAGATGATACACAAGTTGAGAATTTATTTGTTCTGGACAAGTTGAATGCTTTCAAAGTATTATGCCCAAACCCTCCCTAGAGATCTTTTTTATGTTCTGAACAAAAAACCAAATGGATCTTTTATGATCCAAGAAAAGAAACTTTTTTCAGACTTGAGAACACACCAGGCAATGTGGCCTTTTGCTATATTTCCTTGTCTCAGAATTTCCCCTGGGAAACTATGGCTTCAAAATATTCCATTCATAATGTTATGAATGGCTATAATATTTTGCTTCATTAAAAGTTTCCAATCTGAAAAGATTTCATTCCAATGAAATTGTGTCTTGGTATTCCCATCATAATTCAATAAATATTTTGAGTACCTACCATGTGTAAGGTATTACGTTAGGCAATATAAATAATAAATAACAAGGCTATAGCAATAAATCAAACACAACTTCTGTGTTGAGGAATTTCAAAATTATATAATGCAGGATAAGGGCAAAGATTACATTAAATATTATATTGACAAAATATTCTAACTATAAGGAATTTTTTAAATTTAATTTACATAGATAAAGAAACTAGTCTAAATAGAAAGAAGAAAGAAACTTGACATCAGAGTATGCCATATGCCTGGCATGGTGCTAGCCTGTGTACTGGAGTTATTTACCCCTAAGAACAACCATGAACTAAGTCTTGTTACTACCATCTCACAGTTAGAAAGTTATGAGTGGCCGTTGGTGGACAGCTGATTTCAACACTGATGTAAAAGGTGGGTTTCCTGGCCCCCATGCTATGCAACTTTTAATATTCCACATATCTACACATTTTGAAGAGTCTTTGAACTGCTAATCGAGATAATACACATCAGTGCTTTAGCATGGTACCTGGCAAGAATCAGTGCTCCACAAGTTAGTGGTAGTGTAAACAGTGGCAGCAGAAGCAGCAGAAATAGATCAAGACAGTGTCTGAATGCTCAGCTACACAAAAAACCACCACCAAGAAATGTCCTGATTGACCACTCCATATCTTACCTCAACTTCTTTTTCCAAACAAATGCTAATGACCAGCACTTCCCTAAGCTTTCTGTAGGTGAGATTGCTTGTGGCATTGCATCTGAGCCCTTAGTAACTCCACTCAGCCACTGCCACTTACTTTTTCCTCATTTGTCCTCATGTTCATTATCATATTATTTGTATAAAGCAATTCTCATTCCTTCCTTCTTTCCACTTCATCTCCTCCCAATCCACCTGACTACTTTTGTCATTGGCAACTGGGATATTTCTCCAGAGCTTATACAATAACAAACAGAGAGTTTCCCAAGTACCTGGGGCTCAACAAAGGTTGGGGGAGCTTGTTCTGAGACTTGGCTTCATCTAAATGATTTTAAAATTTAGTTCTTGAACACGACTGGATTACTGTTTAGCAATTCAAATGAGTTAACAACACCGGATCCACCTCAAGGTTATTCCTTCAGTAGATGAAGGAAATATGATACAAAGAAGTAAAATAATGTAGTCTATTTTTATGAAGTCTTCCTGATATCTTGGCTGATGGAAAAAGAAAACAATTTCATAACAGAGTCTATCTGTTGTACCTCTGAAACATTCCCTACAAAAATAACCAACCGTTATTCCCTGGAATGCTAAAACACAGGACCTTACACCTGTATAATGACTATTAACCTATATTTAAAAAGTTCTTTCCTGCCTTAGCCTTCATCTGCTCTCTAAGGTCTATAACCTACCATACAGTATTATCTATTCAAAATGTAATCTGGATCTCTGATTGTACCTCCTTGCACAGACAGGGAATTTAGATCTATGAAGTCACTATATGAAGCAGTGTCCAGACCATGGCAGTCACCTGCAATCACTCAATTCACTGAATGAAGCAATTTGTGTCAGATTCATATGGCTTAGATTTATTTACACAGATTGAACCATTGAGTGTCATTTGATGTTTAAGCCTTGCTCTGAAAATGGCACATAATTCAAGAACGCTGGATCAGAAGAGCCATCCTGAGGACTGATTCATAAGAACTAGGAGAACACGTACCTGGTTTGTCTACTTTCATTTAAGTACAATTAGAGGTTACCTTACCAGATGCTCTAAGCACTAGTAATAAACACGCATGTTCCCCCTGTGAGTATTATAGTAAATTCAGAAAAGGTCCAGTTCTGACATCCAAAGGGCAGCAATATTATATCACTGATAATATGCTATTAGCAGTCATTTTCACTTATTACTCTTATTCAGGCTTAGAGTAGGGTGGCTTATGTTTTGTTTTATAGTATCTTTGTAGCATTTTCCAATTTGACCTAGAAAACTTCATTTTTTTATATAAGTACTGTAATTTTTCACACAAAGTATTTAATATAACACTAGCTTCTCGTGGATTCTGTGCATTGAGGGACTCGGCATCACACTGGAGTGTTGTCTTCCCAACCAACTACTGGACAAGACGACAATATTCTCAGTCTCATGGAACAGGATTGGATCGTCATCCTCTTTTTCAAAGAGTGTCCCCTCAAGGAGCTACCCAAATGTACCTCCTGGTCCCCGTGTCATTCCCAGGTCCAACCCCACCCAGTGTACACCTGGGCAAATTTTTTTAATATTCCCTTATTTAACACTCCATCTCCCCCTCCAAATCTTCTTCAAGTTGTCCTTCTAATAAAAGAAGCCATAAAGTTTTTCTGAGTCCTGGCAGATACCTGAGTGCATTCTTATGCATATAATTTATAAACAACATTTTTTAAATTAAGGCTTAAATGTCACAAGTCAATTGGTAGTTGCCAAAAGAAATAACTTTCTGACGCACTCATTCCAAAGAATAATGAGGAACAGAAAAGGAAGGAAGGAAGGTAGGCAGGCAAGGAGAGAGGGAAAGGTGCTGGGGAGGGGACACAGAGGGAAGGAAAGGAGAGAGAGAAGGAGATTGTTTTGGTAGAAACTGGAGGTGAGCAAGGAGAAATGGCTTTAATGTCCTGGGAGTCGGGGGAGAAGGGCGCGGTGGGCAGTCTCAACCAGGAGATACACAGACATCTGTGCAAGCTTTAACCTGGGATATGCTAAATTTCAGCACTTTAACAGAGAAATTCTACATCACAGAATAGAATATTTGTGTGCTAAACTGGATAAAGATGATGTAGTGAACATTCGTCATTTTCAGAAGCCTTGTTCACGTTTGAGGAATTTTCCACATTAACAGTCCAGGTGGGAAATGGGACCAAATTCCAGAGAGTTGCTGAAAATGCCAGAAACTCACTGCTGGTGTAGGATATGGTCTGGGCCCCAGCTATCACATGCTGCAGCCCGAGCCTATAAATTCCTCCGGAAGCCGTGTGCAAACGTGCAGCAACCATGGGTGATTCCCAGGGCTGGAGGGGTCGAGTGAAGAAGGGCCCACTCCTCGGGCCACAGTGGCAGCGGACAGACTGCCAACCTAGCTCACAGGTGGCAAAGCAACTTGTCTTCAGCAGTTTCCCCGCCAGCCCATTCTGTGGCACCAGCTTGGGCATTTTTTCCTGGCTAGATGGCCCCAAACCTGGTTTCCAAACTTTCAGTTCCTCCTATCGATTCTGTGACCTATCCAATACTCGTTTATTAAATTCCTTTTCTGCCTAAATCAAACAGACTGATGGAATGGTTTATATACACATACAGGAAATTCCCTACTTGTGTAACAAATTCGCCAAATTCCTATAATGTTACAACCAGATAGAAGGGAACAGCGATCTCATTCCACCCATTCTTTCACAGAGGAGGAAACCCAGAAGGACTAAGGGCTCACCAAGGGCCAACCATGTAGCAGAGCAGAACAGGGAGTAGAAGGGCATTTTAGTTCCACGCCCTTTCCACCGCACCGTGCTGATAGTACTTTGACTATTTGGGGTATTATTTTTGCTACAGATTATTTTTATCTTTACTTTTGTTTTTTGTTAAGAAAGATTCCTCTAGGACTGTGATTTGAAGGCCTGATAATTTATCAGCACCAATATAGACGAACTATGGTGAGGAATTCAGGAAAAGGTAGAGTTAACTAAGAGAAAGAGTTCAAAGGCCTAGCAGGTGAGGAAATGGCATGTTCACGCTCTAACATTGCCTTGGGAACATACGCTTAGGCAAAGCAGCATCCCTTCGAGTGGTACTGCTTAGCTGCTATTGCCATTCTGGACGCCAGAATCACTAAAACCCATTTCACAGATATGTCTCCATAATGATAAGAATATTTCTTTAACCCTGGACTCTGAAGAACATAAAAGGATTTCTTGAAAAGAATTGTATTCAAAGTATGGAATGAGATCTAAATATTGCACAGTTAACTTAAACAAAACGTTTTTTTCATGTTCAAATGTCAGTCTCTGATTCCTTCATGCTTTGAAAACATTTATAGTTTAGCTTCTATTTTGGATCAGTTTGAAATCCTTATCATTTCGAATTGTCCAAGTGTTGCTGATGTTCATTGACGTGTGAATACATTTTTGTCCCTACCTTGGCTTCATGTTGCCCTCGTATATCAGAGTCATCATTTTGTTTCTTTTTTTGTAAAATAAACTGTTCCTTTGCATACCCAATAGTTCCTGAAACTCCTTGTAAAGTGCCTATATTCCCCGAGGATTCCTCAGGAGATTTGCTTCTCTCCAACACACCGTGCGAAATGCTTGGCACTCATGCCCCGCCTGCCTTCTCCAGCACGGCTTCACTCACCAGGCCTCGGCTAGCATCGAGTGGCTTGTGAGACAAAAACAAGGAGCCTACGGGATTGCTACACGCCTTATCCCCAGGCACTTCAGAAACTCTATCTTTCCCTTAGGAGAGATTTAGTTACAGCTCCTTAAGAAATCCAATGTTAATGACTTCTCCTTCTTTCCCAAAATGAAGCTAAACTCAAGTTCATTTCTAACACACTTTAAAATTACTCCAAATTGGACAGGAAAAACGGGGGAGTAAAGGTGACCTCCTGGCTCTCTGCTCCCAGAGAAAGACGTGAAGAACTCAGTCTGCTACCCAGGAGTCGATTGCTCCCGCGCAAGAGCAGCGTTGTGAAACTGCGGAGAATCAGTGCGGGACACAAAACACAGAGGAAAAAAGGTGAATGGGAGACAGGATCGCAAGGTTTGGAGAGTGAGAGACAGACAATAGAGAACAGCGCGTGGCCGGCTGCGCCCGCCCGGCCAGCGAGTGCAGTGGGATCCGAACCCCGAGAGCGTCCTGCTTCCCCCTGGCCTCCACGCCCACCCGGACAGGGACCTGCCTGAAGTCGTGCAAAATCGCGGCAGGAGACGTCGGGCTCTGTGGAGAGGGGACAATAGCGGGAAGCACCTTGAACTCCCCGGGAGCTCTGTGCTGGGACCGCTCCGGAGGGAGTTAGGAGACAGGCACCTCGCCCCCGGCGGTCAGCGGGCCCAGAACAACGGCGGTGAACACTGAAAAGAGGGCACCGACCTGGAAACCGCTGCACATGATCCGCCGGCTCGGGGCGGGTCAGAAAGAGCAAGACCTCCTGCCCAGCAGACACGAGATTGCTCAAGGGCGAGGCACAAGAGACAGCAGGCGTCCCGTTGACTCAGCTCCCCAGGCCGGCGCTCTGTGGGCCGGGCCGCCGCTCTCGGAGTTCCCAGCCCAGATGTCGCCGTGGGCTACGGTCTCCGGCAGCGCCCTTCTCCCAGCCGGGGGACTCTTGCGACAGGCTCCGCCTTTCCCTGACCTATTGTCAGCTAGCCTGCCCGTTTAGATGGGCGAATTTCGAGTGCTTTTCCAGTTGTTTGAGGCTACCACTCGTGGGATTCACGGGCGCTGGGGCGCTGGGCGGTCTGGGGCACCACCCCGCCTCCTAGGGCAGCGACTTTCACGCCGAAAGTGGTAAACTCCGCCCCTGGAGGTAGGGAAAGGCAAGAAAAGCCACTTTCCCTGTGCGACTGTCATGAATCTGTGGGGCCTTGGCACAGATCAATAGTTGACAGTCCAGTGATTCAGCCTGTCAGAACGGCTTATGTCACCTAGTAGGATTATAACTCTGGGGTCTGATCTCCGTGTCCTGGTGGCTCCCCACAGAGAGGTTCGCTGTCAGGGAAGGAAAATCCTGGCCAGATGCACCAGCATCAGGTGCACCAAGTATCCCCTCCCATCAGGAGCAGCCTCCCAAGCATGGTGGAAGAACCCTGAATAACATATTAGTGGCTCTCCCGAGCAGCAGATCAAGCAACCATAGAAGCACACACATCCAGGCCGGTAGGCAGCAGCTGCAATCTGCCTTGCTCCTACCACCACTTTAAGGGGGAATAGGGTCCAAATAACCCTCAGGAGTGGCAAGATCCTTCCTAAAGATCGGGCCATTAGTATTCCTCACCCAGGGACCAGAAATCAACACAGAGGCATCAGATTACTTTGATAACTGGCTCCTCCACACAATGTACAACTAATGACAGAGAGGGTAGCTCCATAGTTCAACACAGTGCCCTCCATCTCAAGCTATTAGAAGGTAGTGGAGTTATACACACAGGTGCGATTCACCACATGGGAGCTTAAGCTGGGGGACCAAACTCATTAATCTCCACTGGCAAGAGGTGAAGACAATAGGTCAGAGGTAACGCAATTTGCCAAAATATTTCTAAGGCAATACAAGACCAGTGTGCCTCTTCCCACCACTGTAAGGAACGTCCCTTGGGGGCTTAAGTTAAGGGCACAAACCAGTCCTGGCACTCCCAGGTCTCAATCAATTACCCTGATGAGAAAGAACCAGATAAAGAGCACAGGGAATATGAGAGAGCAGAGAAAAAAGTCACCCCCAAAAGAAATCATGAGATCCTCAAAATTGGATATAATTTAAATGAAATGATTAACAGAAGAATTCTGAATATGGATTATAAGGAAACTCAATGGAATTGAAGAGAAAATAGAAACCAAACACAAAGAAACCATGAGAACAATACTGAAAATGAATGAAAAATTCTCTAAAGAAATTGAAATATTATGAAAAAATCAAACAGAAATTTTGGAAATGAAGGAGGCACACAAGGAACTTCAAAACACAGTGGAAAGCCTTAAAAATAGAAAGGTCATGCAGAGGAGAGAATCTGATAATGCCTATGTGCTAAACAAATTAATAAAAAGAATACAGAAGCAAGAGATAAGAGCAGAACATACAAGAAATATGGGATTATGTAAAGAAATCAAATATAACAATTATAGGCATCCTGGAGAGAGAAAAAGAAAATATACAAGGGCTGGAAAATCTATTTCTTGAAATACTGGAGGAAAATATTCCTGGCCTGGCCAGAAACCTAGATATCCAGATACAAGAAGCATACAGAACTCCTGGGAGGTTCAACATGAAGAGGCAAACACTACGTCACATAAGTATCAGAGTGGTCAAAGTAAACATGAAAGAGGAAATCTTTTGTACAGTAAGACAAAAGCGACAGATAACCTACAAAGGAAAACCTATCAGACTAACTTCAGACTTCTCAAATGAAACCCTACAAGCCAGAAGGGACCGGGGACCCATTCTCAATCTTCTTAAACAGAACAATGGCCAACCTAGAATTCTTTACCTGGCAAAACTGAGTTTCATCTACAATGGAGAAATAAAGAATGTCCCAGACAAGCAATCACTGATGGAATTCACGAAGGCCAGACCTGCTCTGCAGGAAGTACTCAGACCTGCATTATACACTGAACAGTTCAATAGACACCTATCAAATTAAAAACACTCAAGAGTTAAAGTCCAGAACCTGGATTCCACAATGGCTTGGGAGGTAAAACAAAACAATAAGAACTTACCCAACAATATGAACAGAAATCTACTTCAAATATCAACCCTCTCAATAAATGTGAATGGCTTGAATTATCCTTTGAAGAGACATAAACTGGCTGAGTAGGTAAAAAATTATAAGCCAAGTATCTACTGTACCCAGGAAAGGTATCTAACCCACAAATATGCTTTCAGAATCAAGGTCAAGAGTTAGAAAACAAACTTTCAGGCAAATGGAAACCAAAAGAGAGTGAGGGTAGCGATTCTGATTTCAGACAGCATAAATTTTAAAATAGCAAAAGTAAAGAAAGACAGAGATGGTCACTATATAATGGTGAAAGGAAAAATCTAACGAGGAGACTTCACAATTCTTAGTATCTATGCACCCAACACAGAAGCACCCAGATGTATAAAGCAAACCTTGTATGAACTAAATAGCATGATAAACAGTAATGCCATAGTAGCAGGGGGTTTCAACACCCCACTCTCTGAAATGGACAGATCCTCCAAACAAAAAATAAGGAAAGAAATAAGGGACTTAAACAGAGCTCTAGAACAAATGGGTCTAACAGACATCTGCAGAACATTGCACCCAAATAAAGTCAAATATATATTCTTCTCATCAGCTCATGGAACTTTCTCTAAAATCAACCACATCCTAGACAGCAAATCTGACTTCAACAAATTTTAAAAAATAGAAATTGTACCATGTATCTTCTCAGATCACAGTGGTATAAAACTAGAGATAATTGCAACAAAAACGCTCACCACCTCACAAAGTCATGGAAATTAAACAATCTATTGCTGAATAACTGCTGAGTGAGGAAGACATTCAGATGGAGATCAAGAAAATTCTTTGAATTAAATGATCACAGGGACATAAGCTATCAAAACCTGTGGTATACAGCAAAAGAATTCCTGAGAGGAAAACTAACAGCATTAAATGCTCACATCCAAAAGACAGAAAGCTCACAAATCAACAAACTAATAAACTGTCTCAAGGAACTGAAAAAGGAAGAGAAAGTTAATTCTAAGTCTAGCAGAAGAAAGGAAATGACTAAGATTAGAGCAGAACTAAATGAAATTGAGAATAAAAGAACTATACAGAAGATCAATAAAATCAAAAGCTGATTTTTAGAAAAGATAAACAAAATTGATAGCCCTCTTGCTAGATTGACAAGAATCAGAAATGAAAAAGGAGAGGTCACTACAAACATCATGTAAATACAAAACATTATTTTTGAATACTGTAAGAATCTACATGCCCAAAAGCTACAAAATGTGGAGGAAATGGACAAATTCTTAGAAACACACAACTTCCCTAAGCTCAATCAGGAGGAAATAGAACTCCTGAACAGACAAATACCAAGTGCATAAATTGGAGCATCAATAAAAAATCTTCCCAAAAAAAGGTCTCAGACCAGATGGGTTCACACCTGAATTTTACCAAACATACAAAAAAGAACTCATACCTATACTGCAGAAATTTGAGGATGGTATCCTCCCCAACTCATTCTACAAAGCCAAAGTCACCTTGATACCAAAGCCAGGAAAGGATATAGCAAAAAAAGAAAACTACAAACCAATATCCCTCATGAATATGGACACAACAAAATTCTCAACAAAATTTTAGCAAACCAAATCTAACAGCACATCAAAAAAACAATTCACCACGACCAGCTGGGCTTTATCCCAGGGATGCAAGGCTGGTTCAACATACCCAAATCTATAAATGTAATTCACCACATCAATAAAAGCAAGAACAAAGACCATATAATTCTCTCGATAGATGCAGAAAAAGCATTTGATAAAATCCAGCACACTTTTATGATAAAAACCCTCAACAAAATAGGCATAGATGGAACATTCCTTAAAATTATTAAGGCCATGTATGACAAGACCACAGCCAGTATTGAATAGGGAAACACTGAAAGCATTCCTGCTTAGAACTGGAACTGGACAAGTTTGCCCATTATCTCCACTTCCATTCAACACAGTGCTGGAAGTCCTTGCCAGAGCAATCAGACGAGAAGGGAATTAAAGGTGTCCGAATGGGGGAAGAAAAGGTCAAACTCTCACTCTTTGCTGATGATATGCTGTTATACCTAGAAAATCCCAAGGACTCAGCCAAAAGATTCTTAGAGTTGATAAACAAATTCAGTAAAGTCTCAGGATACAAAATCAATGCAAACAAAACAGTGGCATTCATACACACCAATAACAGTCAAGCCAAAGATCAAATCAAAGATGCAACACCTTTCACAATGGCATCAAAGAAAATTAAATATTTAGGAATATATTTAATGAAGGAGGTGAGAGATATTTATAGGGAGAACTATGAAACACTGAGAAAAGAAATTGTAGACGATGTGCACAGATGGAAATCCCTACCATGCTCATGGATTGGTAGAATCAATATTGTTAAAATGTCCATTCTACCTAAAGTGATCTACAGAATTAATGCAATCCCTATCAA